>VZRZ01007938.1:2061526-2074040 GCA_013398175.1 Climacteris rufus
TCTCCTCTCCTCTCCTCTCCTCTCCTCTCCTCTTTCTAGATTTGGTAATAAGTCACTAATTTTCCAAAGGCTCCATTACCTGTTTTTGCCTTTAGACTACACATGAAGAGTAGGGCATTTGCTCATACTACATCTCTTACCAAAGTGAGGCAGCCAGGTCCTCAATCCTTCTCATCTATCTACATATGTCTCTGATACCTGCACATTGAAGCAGCATGGTCAAGCCTCATAATCCTGAAATTCCTCCTCTGAAAGGATGGGATGGATTTTTCCATCCTTCTCAAGCTGGATGTAAGCACTTCTTAGCCTAAAGCCTATCTGGTCCTCTTCTATCAGTATTTCCAAAGTTTCTTCATGGTGAAGTTAAAAATCCCCTCCATCACTGGCTGGTAAAATGGTTGTGTTCAGTTTGCAGTCTTTGGTACCTACCTGGAGAAACCAGGGGTAGGATTCACTTGACTGAAGGTGCCAGGTCATTGGCCCTTGCAAAATATTTTACCAGACTCTCAGTTGTATAACATAAACTTGAGCATTATGTTTTTATTAACATCATTTTTTTCTACAGACGTCAGCTCTTGTTTTACTCACTCTCATGCCTGTGACCCCATCCAGAAATATGACATTTCAACTGGTCAGGGAAAACAGTGTTACTTTCTGGCAGGCAGATGGGCTGAACAAACTGGGACTTGACAGCACAACGTTGGCCATTCTTCTTCAGCTTAATCAAAGCTGCAGAACAGAATATACAGGAAGAAGAAAGTGACTGTTCCCTTTCTTTAATGGGATTGGCAGTAATGGGTCTCAGATACAAATTTAATTATCCCCTAAGCCTCTCTTAATTAAGATATTTCAATCAAAGACAGACAGACTCATCTCAACAGCACCTGATTTCACAGAAAATTGAAGGCTGAAACATTCAGCTACTCCCCTTGTGGGAATATTTATTTTATGCTATGCTCACTGAGCAGATTTTGCTTCACTGCCTCTGTAGAGAAGGGGGAAGATAAAAAATACATATGTTCCTCCCACCTTATAGTTAAATAAGTGACATATCCCCAGCTTTAAGCTGAAATAAGTGGGATGTGCAAGTACTCACTGCTTCTGAAAGCCTGGCCACTGGCCTAATTCCAATTCCATTAAAAAAATTAATTACTCCAGGATCTGGTGTATTTCATGTTCTGTTATCTCTGAGTTCAGCAAAATTCAAGATCTTGAAAATTAAGGAATAAAGACCCAGGATATTTCAAAACCAAACTTCTGAAAGCTACAAAGAATTTCATAACCTGCACAGCCTTTACTAACCAGTCATAGGGCTGGAAAGTGTGTGAATACAAAGCTGTGCAGCATCAGGAGATTGATTCTGAAAGATTTCAAAAGCTGGTTTCCCTGTAGCAAATATCTTTCATTTGGCTGTAGAGCAGCAAAGGAGGCTCTGTACTTGATGGAACAAGGGCAGCATGTTGGTTTGGCCACACCACTCACAGAGAACGGAGCTGAGGTGATGTGGACACACCTATGAAACCTTCTCATCATGCCTTTTGGAAGCTCAAGGTTTTGCGAGCACAGCTGTGTAGAAAGCAAGTGATCCCACTGGATAGTCTTATTTCTCTATCAGCTACAACTTTAGGCCTTGATAGAACATAGATAGAGTGTCTCACAGGCTGAGAAGCCCACATAAACCTTGCTCCAACACTCAGCAGCTTGCTCTTCCTCACGTTCCTTCTCTTCCCTACTAACTCTGCTGGTTTCTGAATCCCTCAAATTTCCTAGCAAACACTCATGTTTCCTTTAGAAAAGTGTTTTCAGCAGGAAACAACTCTTCAGCTGCATCAGTAGAAATCAATGATTGGACAGAACCTGTCCCCACATCTTCCCCTGCCCCCAGTTTCTGCCTGCTTGTCTGTTTTTGCAACTGGGCTCATCTTAGGTGCTCCATGTTCAGCTCTACCTATATTTGGACATAGCACACTGCTGAGGCATGCCTAATTTCAGGGTAATTAAAAAATCTATGAGATCTCAGTGTCATTGGTGGTTTACACCAGGATATTTCAGAGCAGAATAAAGCCTCAAATCGAGTTCATCTCCTTGTATGCTGTGACACAGCTTCCACCAACACAGAATTTGAATGTTTTTTGCTATAGAGTAGAAAATATTCACCATCTGGGAGCAAAAAAAAGCCAGTGCATGGCTGACCTAAAATATTCCTGATGTCAGGCTATTAAATAGTCTCACAGACAAAGTGCTCACACAGCTTGAAACCCTGGGGTGACATGACACCGTTCACAAGAGCAGATCAGAAAATAAGAAGTTGCTGTTCCATTGTCATTCTGACTAATATTATAAGGTCAATCAGAAGGGCATTTAACTTCTGACTGATAAGACAGCTGATTTTTAAATCTATCTCAGTGTAAAAAATGATTCTTAGTACCACAGATTTTCAGAGCAGATGGGGTTATTATATTCATCTAGTCAGATCCTTTATACAATACAGACAATAGAATATTACCAAGTAATTCCTGCATCAAGCCTACAGTTTCTGGTTCAGTTGAAAAAATGCCTAATTTCACAAAGACTTGAAGTGATGATGAATCTGCCACACATCTAGGTAAATTGCTCCAAAGGCTAATTATCATAATTATTTAAAATTTGCAATTTATTTTTCATCTGAATTTGTCTAGCTTTCAGATGCTGTTATTACTCTGGTAGGACTAAGAACCCTCTGCATTCAAAAGCCTCTCCTAGTATCTATGATTTTTCCACTACAAAGGCAGCTTTTAACAAACCAGCTAAACTTGAAACTAGGCTGAGTAAATGGAAAATAAAACTGTAGGAACAAAAATACTCACCGATATCATGTTCAGTAGGACTGAACACGGAATACTGAGGATGCAAGATGTATTTCTCTATTTCAAAGGTCTGCGTTACATCAGTCGTTTTATTAAATATTTGTTGACCCAGAACTACTCTAATAGTGGATTTTAGTGGACTGTAATACAAAAGAGAGAACAAGCAGTTCTGTGATTAGCAGCTGATTTTCCAATGGCTGTGTATCCCATGAACCATTATAACCTCAGCCTCCCACTCCATCCATTGCTCACCCTCTCATAATGCCTTTACCTGTTTCCCAGGCTTCCTGCCTTGGGGAGCAAGGAAGAAGACAACTAATGTTACAGTGACACCCAGGCTCTGTGGGTCCTGATTAGCCTAATTAAAGGCTGCTGCATCTTCACAGAAGGAAAAGGCCAGCATGGGCACTGCTGCCCAGCTGCTGTCTGGCTAACAAACATCTTTAGGGGCTGTAAGAACTTCTTCTTCTAGAAACAACTGAGTCAACTTCAACCAGACTTTGCCAGTGAATACAATTTGGGAGTAATCAGGAAGTGTTTAGAAAAGGCAATATATTCTCTAGCTTTGAAAGCAACGGAATTCACATTTCACACTTGTTTTTAAACCAATTCAATCTGCATCTGCATAAGTCTACAATTAATTTAGTTAGCAAGTGCCTTCAACATTGGAGCACTCCTGTGTTTTGTTATCCAATGCAGAAGTAAAAAGTATCTGCTGTCACACATCATGCACGGATGCAGAGTGGTTTACATCACCACAGTTTCACTGGTTGTGTTTCTGTGCCCATCAGATACAAAAGTACCATCAGTACAAAACAATTACCAGCAGTCATGGACTTAAGAGATTCTGGCTAACTGCAATGCACAGAGAAAGCAGCGATCCTGCAACAAGAACTATGCTTATGTTTAACAAAGGAAAGACCAAAGTTTGTTTTGTATTACTGGAATACAAGAAGACAATAAAATGTTCTTTGATCAATATGTAATTTCTCTGGTAAACCAACCTCCTTGAAAATCAAATTTTGAGTCTGTAAAACAGCGGAAGTTCACTTTCTGGAACAGTATTTAGAATAGGTTTTAGAAGCACTGAATGGCTCTACTATGACTTACAGATGGTTCATTCAGGAAAAGAAATAAAATAGGATGGCTTGCAGAAAAATTAAAAAAAAATAAAAATGGATCTGCACAGGTATCTATTGTCGCCTAGTGGAAAACAGTTGGAATTGTGACTACCAGAAGTACTAAACAAACAGAAGAGAGCAAATTACAATGCAGTAATTATGTAAAATCTGTACGTACCAAACGACCAGCTGGAAGTGGGTGGAAATGTCCTGAAAAGCTGCCAAAGTTAGTAGCTATTTCACAACATTTAAAAAACAAATGCATTGTGGCTTAAGCTCCAAATGCTTCAGAACAGCATTCACAGTGGTATTATTAGCTCTACAAGCTATCAGTGTATGTATTCTGGCACAAGGTTTTCAGTTTCTCTTGGCATCTTTACTATGCAAAGGAACAATGGGTATGAAATGATGTAATATTTTTCCCTTCAATGTGATCAAACCGAAATCAGGAAAAGCATTCAACATTTGTAGAAAATTAAGTATTTAGAATAAAGTTAGAGCATCCTATAATGAATATTTTCTCCAGTGTCCCACAGGAGAAAAAAAATTATCTCAAGAAAATCAGCCTCGAAAGTTTGACATTTTAGTTCTTCTGCGTGGGTTTTTGTAAAGCTCAGCCCACTCTGTTTGTGTCAACCAAAGGTAATTTATTGTCTCCAATAAATCATTGCTTGGCTGTCTCAGCCTTTCTGAACAAAACACAGCAGTGAGCATAGTCACCTCTGTTATATCTCAAAACAGGCATAAACATTAAAAAAAGTAACCAAGAAGAAGATAAATACTTCTGTCCTCCTGCAGATTTTTTTGTACGTGCAATGCCCCATCTATGTCCTGCTTCACCCTACTTTATTCCTTCAGTCAGGGCATTTAGATTCTTTGGGACTCCTTAAGGAACAAGATCAGGGATTATGAGATTATAATACTCCAAGCTATTTTTTAGCTCATGAAGAGCATTCAAATGGCCAGAAATTCCTTCTGACACATTGGTCTTTTATAATCTCATCTTTTTTCTTACTTGTTTCAGTTCAGGTTTGTTGTGAGGACCTACTGTCACCTAAGGGGTGAGTTTACCTGTTAGCGAAGCAGTGTGCTGCTGACACAACCCAACAAGTCTGAATCAGGCTTCCACCACAGAAACTCTCTCCAATATATATAGCTGCTGTCCAGGGATGAGATCCAGGCAGAGATGAAGATCCCCCAACAATCCTAGGTCTCACAAAACTTCGTTTTTTATGTCTTCTTCCACAGGGTCTTTTGGTACCTGCAGAACTATCTACTTTGTCTGGAACTGGTGGTCTCCTTTCTCTGCTTGCTGAGATAAAAAGGGATATGGCATCAGACTACAAATCCTTGTGATTCCTGAAGACTGTAACTTTTATAGAAATCTTTAAAAGAAGGGATCATTAAATCATGGAATTGCAGAATGGTTTGAGTAGGAAAGACCTTAGAGACCACCTATTCCAACCCACTGCCATTGCAGGGACACGTCTCACTAGAAAAGGTTGCTCAGACCTCCATCCAGCCTGGCCTTGAACACTCCCAGGAATAGGGGAGCCACAGCTTCTCTGGGCAACCTCTTCCAGTGTCTCACTACCTTCTCAGTAAAAATTTCTTCCTACTATCCAGTCTAAACCTACCCTCTGTCAATCTGAAACCATTACCCCTTGTCCTGTCACCACAGGTTCTTGTAAAAAGTCCCTCTTCAGCTTTGTCGTAGCCCCCCTTAGGTACTGCAAGGTTTTGTAAGGTCTTCCCAGAGCCTTCTCTTCCCCAGGCTGAACATTATCCTTAAACATTCACATACAACTGAATTTTATTCAATTCCTCAGGAGATTTGCAAGACAAACAGCTCTGCCTATTCCCTACGCTGGCTGCACTACTGTACTACTGCAACCTCAATGCACCTGTGAGCATTCCCAGACAGTTTCATTTACCAGTACAAATACAACCTTCCCATTATGCATGATACATCACATCTTCATTTTTAGATTCTGGACTGAGATTTGTCATTGAGATAGAAAGGACTAAGACATTTGTCACTATCACCTATTAAATGCTTTAGAACCATAAAAGGGAGATGAAAGGAACACATTATAAACCAACTTTTCAAATTACAACCCTGTTCTAAAGGTCACCTTCAACATTACTAACAAGTAAATATTATTTGAGGGAAAGAGCAGAACCTTTAGTTTTTGGAATTAAATACTATGTCTCATATATCTTAAGGATGCAGACCTCTCACAGCACAGGGGCCCACTCCTTTCTCTGGGTCCATAATTCACAGGGTGATGACAATTTTTAGCAAAGCATCAGTCATTTATGACACATTTCATGTTCAACCAGAAAATTTGGGGATATTGGCATGATTGTGACCAAAAACAGTAGTATGACACTGCTGCTATTTCAGGACAAGAATCACAGATTGTATCACCACTCCAAAAAATGCAAAAGTAAAATATTCAACACTCCTAGGAACAGTAGAACTTTCAAAATTATACAGTGAAAGCTTGTTGTAGTATCAATAAATTTTCATTCATTCATAACATGGATTTTTAAGAAAGCCTTTACATACCACAAGCTGGAATGTCACAATATTCCCAAGACAAACTGTTGTCCTTCATGATGTAACACCATGGCTTATCATCATCATCTGGATTTCTAGTTAATTCAGGGGAAGAGGGAATTACAAGCATTAACCACAGTGTGTTTCCAAGCTTCCCAAAGGTTTTCTGCTTTTTCCTCTTGCATCATGCAGAGGACTGACAGGACTCTCAGATTTTGAGCCATCTGACAAAGTGCTGAAGCACCTGCTAGCCCCTACAAGGGTCAGCAGCTTTTCAATAGCATTCTTCATTTAAAACTAAACAAGGCTGTAGTACTGTAGGACCTGAAATACAGACACGACTAAACACCTGTAAAAGTTGCCTACAAGTATTTGGATGTGTGAGCACATTCACAGCATTTAACTACAGCCCACACTGAAGTGCTTTAACAGATACCAGCTCAGCTATTTTCAGAGCTAAATCCCATGGGAGAGATTCCTGTTGTCGGTTATTTTTTAGGCAAGGAGATTCCAACACAGGTAGACTCATAGAAAATCCATAACAAGAATAGCTAGCAGAAAAGAATTAGGAAAGCTCAAGTTCACATTCCCCGGAGAGTCTGAGGAAATTAAAGACTACTAGCCTCAAGAAAATATTGCACTGCCCAAAAAAAAAAAGGAAAAAGAGTAACAGAAACCATTTAGCCCTTTGTTACCTTGGTGTTAACCAGGTTTGGGGTTCATTCCATTAGGGTTTCTCTGTGGTACAGCCTTTCTTTATCAATGACTTATAAGTAACCAGAAATGTGCCCAGTTTACTCCTCCAAGAATATAGGGAGACTTTGAAGACCCAGAAAGATCTTTTTTACACCAAGAAAAACAGACAAGGTAATTCAAGGCTCCAGATAAACAGCAATTCTAAATTCAGTTGCATTTATCACAAGCACTCTTTGTTATTGTAAGGTTCTTCAATAATTTTTTTCTTCTCCAATCTGACTGCTCTTCAGAAAAAGATTAGAGCACTTTCAAATTCTCCGAACTGAAGAAGCAACACAGGTTGAGTCATCTTCCACCAACAATGTTTCTAAATTAGACTATTTGAAGAAGATATCTTCAGGATTATATAGTGCAGAAGAGATATCCCCAGAAATTGTAACAAGCTGACAAAAAAGTGAAAAGCTTTTTTCTCAGCTCTACAGAACATGAACACATCAGCTCCTACACCATTTTGTTCTCTGCATTTCCAATCTGAAAGTGAATATTGGGCATAAAGGATGTGAATCAAAGGGCTCAAGTTTTATCAAGGCATAAAATACGTGCCAGATAAATTGCCACTCTGTGCTGGGACACCACAGATCAAATACTGAAGTGTTTGCATGAGGACCAAGCCCTGGAAAGCAAGGTGGGAGGGTTTAAAGGAGGGGATAGGAATTACTTATTGTTAGTTTGTGTTAGCTTTCAGCATGCTGCATGCTTTTTATCATCAAACAAATTAGGAAGTGCAGTACAGTCTGATTTTCCTGAAATACTGATCTAAGTTCTGTTAAAAAAAAATACACATGCACAAAAATAAGCAATCAAGCAAACAAACAAAAACTTAGACATCAACCAGTAATTTATGGAGAATCATCTGAAATTTGACGGGTTTAGCATTTGCTCATCTCCAGGATGAGAAATGTTCTCTCTAAATAGAAACATTTCCTTTATTTGTGGATATCCACTGAGCTCATGGAGACCTCAGAAACAGGGGGAACATAAGGTGACTGAGGAGAAGGCACAAACTTATATAGGACAAGCTATTTTCATTATAGCTCAGCAGAAAACTTCAGCAGAAATGTAGTTTATCCATAGTTCAATCAAAATTGAAACACTGTGAAATCTTGTTTGGCAATAGTTTTGCTTTGTAAGAAATCCAAGAAATGAATCTGACATCCCATTTCAACATTATGTAAATATAGTTCTTCGATTTTTCATTTTCAAATAATTTTTCTCTTTTGAAAATATTCCTTTATGATACATCTTCTACAAGCAAAGAATAAGAAATTAAATTTAGCCATTTCAACTGGCTACTGCATTGATTTCTCCTTTTGGATAGTCATTAATGAACAATTTCAAAAGTTCTGCACTGTGGTCTCATTTGAAAAAAAACATTAGCCGGGGGGGGAAAAAGGACCTGGAGTTTCCAACATTACTTTGTGTCTGAGCTTCTCTTAGCAGACCCAGCTACTGATTTAGCCTGTCTACCAGATGTTGTCTTCTGCACAAACCCTCTTGACAGGCTAAAGTCAGTCCAGCTTTTCTGACACAGGTAACACCCGCTTTGAGATTCCTGGCCCTTCTTATTCCACAATACATCATCTCTTGATATACAGATACAGGGCAAACCAGAACTTTCCTCACCTGCAGTAAGGGAAGGGCCCCAAGCCAAGCTGCACTGCTTTGTCAATGCTGTCGACGTGGAGCTCTTGGTAGAACAGGTCAGAATTCCAGGGCAAGCAGCTGTGTCCAGAAATGGTTGTCTTGGCCATACCTCTGTAACCTGTGCCATTGCCAGCGTAGCACCGCTGGCTCGGGACTGGCAGAGGAAGAGAAAGTCAGGAATCAATGTTAATTGGATGTCAAACACCCACTTCACAGCTGAGGTCCCAAATGAGAACCAGTGGGCCCAACTCAGTGGGCCCTTTCACTTTGCACAGGACCTGAATGTATAAAATGGGGATGTTTCTAATAAAGAAAAAGGAACCCAAGCAGTTAAAACCTCTGTTTAAAATTAGTAATAAGTTAACCTCATTTTACACATGTACAGATAACTGCTCAGGAGGCAGAACAGCAGAAAATTAGACCTAAAGTTTGTGCTGTGTATGGAGGATTTCAGTCAGCAATCTGCAGCAAAGTCAGCAATATGGCTGGGATTCCTCTGGTCTAATTTTAGACACAACTGAGCTCATTGCTGGAGGCTCCCTTTTTAGTCAATTAAGAGAAACAGGGATTTCTAGCACCAAACTGATCCAGCCTGTTTGAGGTTACTTTTTTAAGGTGAGGTGGATCCTGTTCACATTGACTGAATCTCCATTGACAATATAAGGTGCTTAGAGCAACCAGCTCAAACAGAGAGATGTTTTGTATGTGTTGTAAAGTACTGAAAACAATCCTGCCCTGGCAGCAAGTGCTTCAAAGGCCTGATTTTTCAAAATACTTCTTTTTATAGCCTCATATGTACCCATATATATACTATACCAGTGTATATTACAAATACATAGCTACATACTGCAAAAACATCCATTTTGCAAAATTCTAAGTAGTAAGTTGAATTTTCTTATTTAAAACCCACTTCTTTGTCACCTGCATCTGGGTTATTTCTTCAGATAGGTCTGACACATACATATTCTATGACCTCAGCTGCCAAGATCTATCAACAGCACATACCAGCATTATGGCTGAAAAACATATGGGGATGCATTTGTATACAAATAGCTGCACTGAGCAGAAAGCCTACACCTCAAAACACAGCTAAGAGTATCCCAAAGGAAACACAAAACCATCTAATGCACAAAGAGGATTAATTGTGACCGAGCCTCAGAGGGTTTCTTATCCCAGCCATGTCAATGTGGTATGTCCTTGACATGTCACAAGACTGGTGGAATCTTCTTCTGAACTTACAAACATACTGAAAGATGTAACATCATGATATTGACCAACTGTTGAAAAACAGCCTCTGAGGATGATCCATCACACCACACAGTGCAGACAGCTATTGCCAAAGATCTGTTTATTTTGACAGGCTAAGGTGACACATGAACCACTGCACGTAAGCAGCACTGAAATAATGAATCGCAGCACTGAACTGCTGCTGTTAATTACCCTTCCACGTCACCAGTGTAGTGACAGACCTCAAAACCACAAACAAGCATATGGCATACATTTAGGAGCTGGAGGTCAAGAAGTTTGGTGCAAGAACTTCAGTGTGAGTTAACATACAAACACTTAGCAAAATTCACTTTCTAGCTTGGCCTGGCAGACACTTCTGAGATGTTGAGACCACATTTTCTCCCAGACGCAACCTGGATCAAAGTCCCTTTATTTCAATGACTAGGAATATAATGTTAAATCAAAGTCATGTTTTAACAACCATGATCTAGGAACTCACAGAAAATAATTTGTCTCTCATTTGTATTGTTAGCAATAGTAACCATGTCTTGGCAACCCTGCCATTTATTTTCTGGGCAAGTTGCAAGTTACACTTCTTTATTTGCCTAAAACAGTGAAAATACCATCATCATGCTGTATGCTAATTTTTTTTTATTTATCCAGGGAAGTGCCTGGTGCTGTGTTTACTTGTATTTATTGCATTCAGAAACAATTTGGAATTGACTACTTTTATGAGGATGAAACAAGAGATTCTGTTTCAGTGCAGACCCGGGGCCATATTTTGCAATACCAATGGTTTGGGCACCTTGCAGATGGTGTTTACAAGTTTTGCTTATCCTTGTCAGGCTTAAAATCCAATGTATCTCTGTTTCATCAGGTCTGCCAGTCATTGCTAAAGCTGCCAGCATATTTTAACTGGAAGAATTTGACTCCTTTCTAAACCATCCCTCATGTTCTCCTTCTGTAACTAAGAAGTTTAGATTACATCTTGCACTTGCTGAGGGAAAGAGTAATATCTCTCAAGAAGTTTTTTGTTTCTTTTTGGTTTTATAAGGAGTATTTTGGGCACGGGCATAACATGACAATCTCATATTTTGTGGAGGAGCTTGTAGTTAACACAGTTGTTTCATTGTAGCTTTCCATTAGCCTGTGCTCCCCTCCAGCAACCTTTATCTGACTGGTTGGCAGCAGCACCATGGTACCCACAGCACCTCTCATTAAAGGGCAATTCATTATGTACATAAGGCTATGAGAAGTGTATGCAAAGCCTAGTACATTTTATCACTTATAGTTCAGGAAAAATAGTTTTCAAAAAAAAAAATCTCTGCAATTATTGCAGTCATATAGATATTTTACATTTTTTTTTTTTTTTTTTTGGAACTGTTACAGCACTGAAAAACTCTCTTTCCCCCTCTGTCAGGAATAGTGTGTAGGTGGTCTGTTTTCAGCAGTTCTTAATGGATTGCTCTGACTGGGAATTTTTCATTCCCAAATCTATACAGCTTCCACAATGTCTCATAACTCTGAAACATATTTATTTTCTTACGTGGAAGAAAGTAATGGAGGATATACTATGTATTTTTCTTGTTCATTCACTCCCCTGTACTACCACCAATCACTATGCTAAGAGTAGAAATGGCCTAAACTTTCACATTATGAAAGTTTTGATGCAAATGCAGATTCAACTTACTCTGAAGTACTATGCCAGAGTCACCCCTATTGATTTATTTTCAGAAAAACAAAATCATTAAAATTCAAAAGTAGAAATAATCTCTTGTTATGTTTTATTTTTAAAATCCAGTATGTTTCAATAGATCATATAAAACATTCCATTTGTGTTAAGATTTTATATTTTATCAGCACATCATATCAAATCTTTGCCTTTTAATTTTTCAGTAAAAAGCAGTTTTGGATCTTAAAATTAAGAGCAACCTGAAATAGCAGTTATCCAACCAGTTCTGACTGCTAACTTCCTGAAAACATTTCACAAGACTTTTTGTCTGCAGAGCTTGTATCAAGTTCTTTAGTTTGTTACCTGAATATTTTTAGGAGTTTCTTTTGAAAGTCTCTTTGTAGAAAACAATGAATCTTTCTGATTTTCTTTTCCCTGAAACACCTAATCAGCAATTTTCCTGATGTTTTTGAGCTTTTAATGTTTTCCTTCCAAAGACACATAAGCTGTTTCATTATATTTATAAAAATACATTTTTCTCCCAATGGCCCTAATTCTGGGACAGAATAGTTTAAAGTAATGCTTTCACTCAGCAATGTTTCTTTTATCCGTGACCAACATTTGATTTTATTTGCTAAATAAAATGTTAGATTAATTTCTCTCTTTTTTTTTTTTTTTTTTTTTT
>VZRZ01007938.1:2074080-2100721 GCA_013398175.1 Climacteris rufus
TTTTTTATTGCTCTATATAAGCTGTTAGCAGGAACAGAGAGGCAGGAAGAGGAAAAGGACATAAGTCCCCTCTCTGCTTACAAATGCCTTTACAAGAGTTCTTCTCCGTGGTCTTAAACATCAATTGCCCCAATGTAAGAGTTCTTAGAAAATCATAAACTAAAGCAACACCTTGATGGAATTAGAACACCCTCCATCCAGAGTTTTCCACATGTCCATTCCTGTTGCAGCAATTCAGGAAGCTCCAGAGCCAAAGGCTGGAGTGCTTTGAGTCAAAGCCCTACATGCCCTGTGCTGGTCAGAGAGCAGCACTCACTGGTACCAGCTGGTTTGCAAGACAGGGCATGTCTCTCTAAAGTCTTCTTAATACCTCTGTGAATGTATATTTCCACCTAAAGCTGTTTCATCTCTTAACAATCACAGAATATGTGGAGTTGGAAGGGACGCACAAGGATCCTTGAGACCAGCTCCTGGCCCTGCACAGCACCATCCCCAGGAATCTCACCATGTGCCTGAGAGCATTGTCCAAATAATTCTTGATCTCTGTCAGGCTTGGTGCTGTGACCACTTCCCTCGGGAGCCTGTTCCAGTGCCCCGACACCCTCTGGGTGAAGAACTTTTCCTGATATCCATCCTAGACCTCCCCTTACTCAGCCTCATGCCATTTCCTCGAAATGAATGGCAATGAACAATGACATTTTATGCCTCTGCATAAGTTTGTTGCTTACATGGCCTCAGCACTGCAGGATTTGTTGCTCTTCAAGGCATTCTTTACAAGAGTATAAGCCAAATTTCCTTTCTGTGTGAGCTCAGACTCACTGGATGCATGCAGAAGGGTTCGTGTTTCCTTCATTCAACCAGAAGTTCCCTGATCTCCTCTCCTGGGTAGCTTTGAGATCCCCTCAGAGATGAAAGGTGTGAAAGCCTTTGATTTCAGGGAGCTGCACTTCCCCCACTGCACATCCAGCCACTACTCTGGGCTGGCAATAAATGTGTGACAGAAAGGAGTCTCCAGTATTTGTAGACATTGCTCTTACAGTAATTTCATTTCATCAAATGATGCACTGAAGCACAACACACACAGACACACACCCTGCCATGTATTCTGAAAGCAATAAGGCAAATATTCCTGTGCTAAATGAAAAAAACACCTTGCAGAGAGCTTCGACAGATCCCCATTAACCTAGCCCTGCTTCCAAAGGTTGGTAAACCAAAGATTTGGTTTATCTTCCAGTGTCTCCTTATACTACTGACAACCTCTGTAGATATCTAGGAAGGTGCCCAAGAGGGCACCAGACTCCACTGAAGAAGCCAGTTGCCATTCTTTTCACTCTTTAATGATGAGAATGTCATTTAATAATGACATGGGGCAGAGAATTACATGACAGCAGCCCCAGGACTGGACTATTCCTGGCTTGAAGCAAATTGATTCACATTTTCCTGCCTGTCTGTAAAAGTGAGGAATAACAGCAACTGCTATAGCTTTCAGAGTTTAAAAATTAATGAGCAAATAAGGGAAATATAAGGGAAGCTATATATATCTATGTTTCTATATAATTCAATCATACATTTATAATATTTATCTAGATTTCAATATTTCTGTTTTGGGGTCGTGAACTCATACAATAGTAGATTGCATATATTTGTAATAAAGAATTTATTCAAATAATTGTGCCACTTTATGGTTTGTTGAATAATTGTAAAACCTCTGGACTGACAGCACCTAACACTGGAATGAATCCCTGCTGAAACTGTAGCCTGATTATGACACAAACAATCTGTCTGAGCTAAAATCTAGGCAGAAAGATGGAAAAAAATTGGCATATTTTTGTAATCAATTAAATCTAACAGAAAATTACCACATCAACCAAGGATGCATTTAAGACTGTGAAAACAAAGTGATTTACATAGCACAAAAAAAATCTCTTTAAGTTGCATCCTGACATAAGGATGACATACTCCATTTACTGAAACTAGACTTGTTTTTTAATATATTTCTTCTTCAGAGACTCTTTGTACTCTCATACTTGCAAATGTTTAGATCAACTGAGCTAAACTTGAAGAGATTTATGTCTGTTATGAAAACTAATGTACAAAGCTACCTTCTAAGTTGAATTCTTTAATATAAAAGTTTAAATCCAGAAATCTGTAAACTATGTCAGTGTTTTCTTATAGATTAGAAAAGTAATATCCTAGATAAGAGAAAGGACTGGCTCTTTTTTCCATTTCATTTTTCTATTTATTATCTTCCAATCTAGTACAATAGTTATGATTTACAGAGTCATAAATGCAATCCAATAGGTAGGTATATAAAGCTAATAGGAGCAATGTATTTAGGAAATAGGTTGTCAAGAGCTAGGGGAAAGAAATTCCAGCAACAACAAGCCAATATCAGTGCTATATTACTTTGGCAGTTGCACAGACTACCATACAGGATTTTCAAGACTATCTGAGTGCCTAATTCATAGTGAAAGCTTTCATTCTTTTGAATATACCTGTAGGTCCTGATGTGCTTACAGTATGAGCCAAAATAAGTCTCTGGTCAGGAAAAGAAACAGACTGTATAGCAATTAATGATGGTCAGCAGATGAGCAGTTGCTCTGTAGAGAGACAGTAATGAGAGGTGTAGGTCTCTGCAGCCCCCAAAACATCCACTGTGGGCTGGGAGGAGAAAGCAGGAGATGGGAGAGACAAACAATACAGTGATCCGAGGATGAGCTGTATCACATCTTCCACATCTTCCCTCCAGCCAACCACCTTCCTAACTGACAATTATACAGGAATACAGATTGCATGGACTAAGAGATGTCAGTCCCCTCACATTTCAAGAGAAAATGTGCCTTCTGTAAAGCATAATGAACTGATACCACTGCCATGTCTCAAATAAACAAAAAATAGGATTAAAAGCACCTTTATGGCTTTGAATTAACCAGCACCCAGTAACTAACACTGCTGCCAAGTCAGGCACTCTATCACAAGGTAAGGACTGAGCAGCTGCTTCATATTAGCAGCTGTTAATATTAGTCACATTAGTTTATACTAGGATTACAACGAAGACTTCTAATCTAAAAGGGTACCACTGCAGGAACACAGAGGGCAACACAGAAAACTTAGTGCCCACCAACATCTGAAAAATGCATTTCTATGTAAAAATAAAGAAGTTCTCTGTTGTTCTCAAACCTACTCTTATTTCTGACTGGAGACATTTTTGCCTTTTCCTTGGTATTTCCCTTATCTCTCAATCCTCCCAGAGGCAGTCCTTGCTGTGTGCTACCAGCATAGCTCATTAGCTCTCCTCTCTAGCCCACATTTGTCAAGGTGTCAGACATAAATGACTGATCCATAACCTCCATGAAAACGGCGCTTCCTTATTCGTTTGTGTTTTTCTCTATATTAACCAAAAGCCTTATCATAATCTTAACTTTATAAACAATGCTGGGAGATCAGAAGAGCCTCTCTATTATTGCTCACATCTGCCACCTCCACAAATGACACCAAATAGTTGTTGTTGTTTTGCAAAGCCACAGCTGTCTCTGGTCTCCTGTTCACCATTCCCTGGGCTGGCACTGTCTCAGTGCAATGAATCAGAGGTGGGTACTTAGTGGACAGTGCCATGCTTACTCATTTCTTCATCTTCCAATCCCCTCTACCATTTATCATTGCAGATAACAGTCTACTAGATGTACTCTTTCTCCACGTAACTCCATCATTGTTTGAAATTTTTAAATAATTCAAAATCTGATAAAAATCCAGCCCACCATTATTATTTCTGCAGCGGTGCCCTAGGCTTTCTCTTCGTTATCCTTGCATTATTAACCCACGCCTTCCCCCCAGGGGACCTATAAAAGTTGACCTCTGTAAATAACATAATCACCTCTCCAAGACATATTGATACATAATGTTGCTTTATTATTTGCTGTTCCATCTATTCTTCCACAACCATGGAGAAATAATTACTTTATTTTTTTCAACTTAGTTTTATTGCTAATCCCACTGCTTCATATGTGCAGGCAACAAGCATCTTCTCAGCCCCACTTAGAAATCCTTCTCAAGTCTCAGTTACAGGCCTGCTTGTCCAAGTTCAGTGGGGAACCAACCAACGGGTTGGACACTCATTCATCACTGTCAGCCAACTGACCTTGTTATTAGACTTCATCCTATTTCCTCCTGTGTTTCTAGAAAGTAAAATATTAAACACTAATCCAAAAGTATTCTGGTAGAGTGTAAATATAAACCAGAAAGTTAAATTTCATTATCTTCTGTCTTCTTCAGAAGACAAAGATTTAAAACTTTCCTTCCAGCCTCCAGAGCTGAATTTCCTTTACTAAAGTACCTTTTTTAGTAGAAAACTGCAAACACCCTATTTCAGTAAAAGAACCACTAAAAAGGTGGGTTTGCTGTCATTTCTACTAATTCTATTACCTCAAACTCCCCCGGTTTAACCCCCAAAGATGTGGCCAAGAAGGTTTTTTTTTCCTGTATGTAATTATATATTCAGCTATTCTGTCATCTTCCTTTTCTAAAAATCTTCAACCTACTTCTGACATACACCACATCTCCTTACATAACCATAAGCCTTCCACAATTAGCATTCCAACTCATACTTTCTTTAAAGCTATGGTACCCCTCTAATTCCATTATCCATGGCCTAATGAGGAAAATACCCCAAACACTAGAAAACAGAAAGAGCTTTCAAAAATAGTTTCACCAACTTCACATTTCATCATGACCAAAATACTACCAAAACTATTATGGCTACCTAAACCTTAATCTAAAGAAAACCCAAAACATACAATTTTCTGTACAGTCCTCCCAATACCTCTCAAACCTACTGTAACCCACAATCACAGTGACACAAATCCCAACAGGGTTTCCATGTGGAATAGGTTTCCATGTGAAATAGGCTTTCCATGTGCCACTTTCTACCTCTGCATTAGTTTAGCCACAAAAAACACCAAAATCTGACTTTGATTTACTTAGTACATGGCAACCTTATTTTCACAAATAGTTCCACAAAAATACACCCTGAATAAACCCCAGATAGCCATCAAGAACAGTCACTCAGTGACTGAGATAATTCTACATCATAAAAATCCAGTTGAAAGGTGAAAAACCATTGAAATACATAGTATTAAACCCCATGTAAGTCTACCAGCTATTCCTCAGAGAAAGAGTAACACAACAAAGCTGTCTAAAGACAGCAAATGTTTCAGGAAAAGACTTGGTAACTAAGTAAACAGGATAAAGATACCCCACTAACATATCCTCCAATCAATCAAGAATAAATTTAAAACGCAAATAAGTACCCCAAATTTACTAACAACCAATACCCAACCAACAGTAACAAAGCAGTGGTAAGGAGAAGGATGTGCTTTTACATTAAATTCGGGCAAAATATGTATTAATTTCCACTCACATATCAACTAAGGGAAATAGTGTGAATGCAACGGTGAGATTTCAACCACAGAAAGCTTAAGGCACCAATCCATTGAAAAAAATTCTACATTTCCTTCCTTTACCATTCAACCTCCTTTAACTTCTCCATAAAAACATATTATAATGAATTATTTGTCCTCTGGCCAGATAACTCATCTTCCTTTTTTTTCAGCTGTGTGTCCCTTTGTGTTCTACCAACATCTCCACCATGGCTCCTGTCTGTTCAAAGAAACATAAAATGTCAAAGTAATTTTACAATTACAGGTTTGCAAATGTTTCTCATCAGTTATCACCACCAATGAAGCTAAATATTTCTGGAATTATTTATCTACCAAATAAATTCCCTCTCCACTCCGTATGCCAGTCTGGGCCAGAGAAAAAATATTCCACTCTCATCCTTCTCAGGTTTCACTTCTTGCCCACATTTACCACTGCCAAAGTGGCTGGGTTTGGGTCCTTTTTATTACTTTTTCTGTTCAATGAGACAACCATTGCTACTCATGGCTGGGCAATTGATTCTAAATCTTCACCCAGAGCCTGGATTCAGAGCTATCTCAGCAAGAGCTGTTCCCAAAGAGAATGCAGCTACTCTTTTAGCACTAAATCCTTATTTCTGAAAATAGGTGCATATTTAAGGAAATTATTATGAACTGAACTTAATTAAACATGTATCCTTGAACAATTTTAAGCAGTATCTGTTTGGGGAGAAATTTGTTGGTGATGTACCTAATTTCCTTCAAAATTAAACCTCACTGAAATGTTATGCATATGAACTGCCTCAGAACACTTTTTAAATGGCAGTTCTTTCTTTAGTACTTTAAGGGCTAGAAAATAAATTATTACCACAAAGAATAGAAATCTATATTAGAAACTGTCTTTTGTATATCAATCTCCTTTGTTATGGATATCTCCTATGTTACTTTTATCAACTCTCTTTTTTTTTAAGTCAGCTCATAATTTTCCAGTAGCTGCAAGGTCATTTATAAGAATGGCCTGGCAATATAAATGTATACACGCACATATACACACACACACATATATAATGATTGTTTGTAAGAGAATCTTGAGATCAGAGAAAAGATGATTTTTGAGTACTGACAGGGACACTATAGTCCAAAAAAGTAATGGACAGATAAATAGGTATCTTGAAAATCACAAAAGTTATGATTATTCTGTTACTCACTGTTCAAAGGGGAAGAATAAAATTACCAGGCAGTAGGTTTTTAGTTAACAATAGAAAATACTTCTTTTCATCACATCTATTTAAATTCTGGAACTTCTTGACATGGAATGCTGTGAAAGGGAAAAGCACAAAGCAGTACTAAAGAGTTTAGACAAATTCATGGAAAACAGGTAAAGGTCTGACAGATATGATGGTCCAAGCATCTGCTAAGAAAACCCTCAACCAAGAGAAGTGTTTCTCAGTAACTTCCTGCTATTTGCTCCTCAGTCTACTTTGCCAATGTTTGAGTCACAGTAGTACTTAGGCTTGTGATCTGATGGATGAAGGATGGTACTTTGTTTATTAATATTTGTGAATAGAATGTTAAGATAAATCAGCTGGTTTTCCACTAGAAACATATGAATGCTGGTTATTCTTTGTGTAAATTGAGGGCAAAGGACATCAGAGAGACCTCAAATGCATCAAAGTTCGGTAACAGTCTGGAAAATTTACTGTTTATTAAATTGATTGAATTCTGTTAAAAAAAAAAAAAAAGAAAATAAGATATTTTTGCATCACAACTTGACTTTAAGGTTGCCCCCATAACTGATAATTTAGAATAAGGTACACTTTGGAGAGGAGACACTGTGACGTTCTCTGAATCAAGCATTATAGCCACCAGCTATTCTGACTAGAGGGTAACCTCACAATGGCATCCTGTTAGACAAGGAAAATTATACAGGACAGTAAAAAGGAAACAAAGAAAAAAACCATCTGTGTTCACAGCATGAAATTGAGGGGTCAAAGAAAAATTAATCTAACACATATTTAAAAATCAATTCTGTGTGCTCTAGAAAACAAGCTTGTAGCACTTTCACCAGAATGCCTTGCCCTAGTGTGGTGATACTACCAGGTCTATAGACCTGAAGACTAATTTATTTGCATTAATTTAGAATGACTAAATCTTGACAAAGAAGGTTTATTCTTTTTTAAGCCTGTTTGCAAGGCCCTGACACATAAACACAATCCTTCAGTTCCCGTTTCGTGTGGGGGTGTTAGGCAGCTGAACGCAGATGACTGTAAGCATCCAAAGCCACTTGTTTAGCAAACCAAATGTTTGCTTTATTTTTTTCAAGTAATCAAAGAGCACCTGCTTATTTCTTGTTCTAAGCTAGTCAGACAGAAACCAGTATTGCAGCTATAACACTGTCATCCTGATATTTATGATCCAGGCCCTGCTGGGTGGATGTCTCTGTGCAGCATTGCTGCTTCAGGCAGGGGAAGCTGATAATGAAATAGGAACTGGAAAATCAATTTGATGTGAAAATGAGCAGAGTGCAGCCCTGCCTGGGATCCAGGTCACACATGCACTGTGCAGCCACTCACCCAGAGCCATGCAGCAGCATTCCCAAAGCCTGGGACAATGTCCCCAAAACAACAGAGCTAAAATAATGCTCCTGATGAGGGACTTAAAAGAGTCACAAATCCATTTCGCCTCATTCATCAGGTACCTGGTAAGTGAATGCCCAGAAGCAGCTCATACACCATTCAATTTGCTAGTGCACTCCTGCTACGTGTTACTCCAGCTGTACTGCTGGTCTTCCAAATGGATTTTTTTTTCCCAGCTTGAATAGTTGGCTACACCATTTGTTAACTATGAGGATAACAAAAAGAACACCAGATATCAACTTCAGTGTTCATTAACACATTTTTTTACTCCGCCACCCACTGGGATCAAATAGGTGCCCACCACAGCTGCTGGGAGTCAGGTCTCCAGTTTTGGTGAGCCATGGGATTTATGCACTCAGAAAGGCACAACCAGTGAACTGATTGGATCACAGGCTGGTGTGACTGAAGTTCTGTTATAATTTATGCCTAAACCCCACTGTATTTAAAAAGTAGCCGCAGATATAACTTGAAGATTTAGCATGCAAGCAAGCTTTACAAGCACATGTAACCCCTGCAGGGATAAATGTTAAATCTTCTGGAGGAAAGTTATGTCAAAAACTATGTAGCAGCTAATAAGCAAAATAGGACAAAGACATAGACACCAAAAAGCAGATTTCTTTGCCCTGACCCACCAGAGGAAGTAAGGGGTTTTGTGTAAGCTGTACTGGGCTGAATGTGCTATTCATTTAAAGTTCAAGATAACCCAAAGAGTGTACATTTTCTCTTTGTCTACTTCCCATAGTAATTTAGTGCTACCAAACAGTGGCTGCTAGACTTTGTCAGACATAAATCCCTGCTTTATGAGGGGATGCATGAATCTGTAGGGAGGCAGTAGCTCCAGAGTACAGCTCTGTGACTGATTCTGCAAAATGGAAGCATGCACTTATTTTATAGGCATGTGTAACTGGATTAAAATTTCTGTGTTTGATTTTCTATAAAATTAAGAACATGAAAAAATATTTTTAGAATCAGAGTCTCACTGGTGAAGTGTGTGTTATGTTTTACATTGGAGAAATACATTAAACCCTTGTTCTATGTGACTCTTCAGTTATTACAAGAAATGTCCTCAAATGCAGAATACAACACCGAAGCAAAACCCACCAGCTTCACACCCAGATGAAAACTCCAAATTCTGTCAGCCTGTAGGTTGTTATACTTACCAATATTGCAATACTTTCCTGCATAATTCTCTTTGCAATCACATACCATTTTGCCAGTGGAGGTAACCATTTTACACTCTCCACCATTCATGCAAGGATCATGAACACAACCTGCAAGCAAACAAGACCAAAGATCAAACCAAAGGTACAGATTATTCAAGAGAATCAGTCCATTTTAACTTACTGTAGTACATCTGCTCTGTACATATGCACATATGTACATATGCATTTGGGGGAAGTTTTTCTTTTTCGCTCATCTCAGACCTACACTTGAGATAAATTAAAGAAAAGGAAACTCGGCTGATTTCTGCCCACTAAGGTCTGTCTCATTGTTTTCACTGCTATTGGATAATGTCAGCTATTGAAAGATGTTATCAATGAACAATAGGTAAAATGGGGGTGGTGATTATTATTACTAGTGGTGATGGTATTAACACTTCTTTCTCTTATGAGGGTTCTGCTTGTTCCAGGCTTGCCACTGAGCTCTATTAAAATTTATAATAACATATCTAGTAGAGAGCTCAGTTAAATATTTAAGATCTGTGATTGGGAAATATTAAGTCCTATCAAATTTCCCAACTTCCCATGGACTCCCAATGTCCTAGAAAGCCACTGACTCTCCCTACTTTAGTTTGCAGTTACATAAGGTGGGAATAAAAGTACATACATATTTCAAAGGGCTTTTATGAAACTTATCTGTACTGTAAGTTGCTTGTGAATCTGGGCAGGGTAGAAGTCAGCCAGCGTGAGTAACTATAGCCATAGCAGAGCACATATATATGTGAGGTATATGGTTTGCTTCCCAACATCTCTCCTTCCAAATGTGCTGGCTTCATCAGATAGGTGACAACCCAAAGTGTTTGTCCTGTGCTGGCTGGCCAGTGTCTTGGGTTCCTGGCAGCCCCAAAACCAGGAGGAGGCCTCATAACCTAAGCATCACCCCCAGAATGGGCCAAAAATCATGGGGATCTGGGGCTGATGCATCCTTGTGGGATGCTGGAGGAGGACAAAGTTTACATACTGGCAGTTCAAGAGTGGGATAGGCTTGGGAAGAAACACAGAAGTGAAATAGCAATATGAAGTGATTGTTGGTGTGCAGGGTGTGCCTCTCAGAGTTACAGTTTTGGAGAAGATATTTTACCACTTCTACTATATAACTTGTTGCCTGTTCTTACATGCTGCAGATCAGGGTTTCATCCCTCTCAAAGAAAACACTCAGGTGTGTCCCTAAAATTCATCATAATGCATATAATTGCTTCCTCAAATAAGGATGGACACACTGAAGGGATATCCTGGATCAGTATTACTGCTCACACTTGGAAAAGAAAGCTAAAATATTTTCTTTTAGGGAGGGTACATGAGCTGCAGGGGCAGCATTAGGGTGCATGACACCACTCAGGCGTTGACACCCTCACTGAACTTCATCCCCACTCCATGCAGACCTACAGCGGTGATACAAATGAGTGCCTTACTTTTGTGTTCAACATGCCCACACTCGATCTGGCCGTTCACACACAGGCACTGCTCCACTGCTCCTTGTTGGACTCTTGACCAGCTCACACCCACATCAAAGAACTCATGGAGACTGTTGTCGAAACATTTCTCTGAAACAAAGTTTTACAAACAAAAGAAGCTTTCAGATGTTATTTCTTGCAAAAAATGGCACCATAATCTCCATCATTCCCTGCTCCTCCGTTTTTCCTGTTGAGCAGATCCATGCTTGTTGATGGTGCTTCTCAAGCATGGCAGCCTCCATAGTGTGGAGGCACTGAGCGTCCAGAGCAGCAGCTGCAGGAACCTCGAGACAGAGGTGGTTTCTCCTAAAGCCTTGTGAGCAGGACCACATTACTCTTACTTAAGCCCTTCCAAAAGTTCATTCAGCAAACACAAAAAGCCAAATCAGTGGTTTGTACTCATATCTGTCCCACTTTAACACATCATCCACTGGCGGGCTGTGCTAGAGACAGTGAAGCACCAGGACTGAAAGAAACTTCTTTGTTTATTGTCTAGAGCTTCAGGGAACATAGGCTAGTGGTGCACTTGGAAGTGCGGCACTGATGATTGAAGTCAATCATCTTAAGGGTCTGTTTCAACCCAAACAATTCTATGATTGTACAAAAAGCCTTCATTAAACATCAGCAGCAAGCACAACTGAGTGTAAAAGCTGAATTCCTTGCTTGATGTGCTGCAAATTAGGAGTGACACCATCATAAAACTGGAAAAATAACCCAAGCAAAGTCTTTTGGCCTGACTCTACACTTTTGAAAATGAGTGCCCTGAAGGTGGAGCAGCTGCCCAGGTACAAATTTGACATCACAGGAAAAGTCATAATAAAACCATATAAGCATATTCGTAAGAGATAAGGCATGACCTGAGATTTTTTTGTTGCTTTTTCATGTCTAAGTGCCCTACCTACTAGATATTAGTAATTTCCAAACATGTAAAGGATATTTAAATGTTAAAAACAGCAAGGGAAGGGGAGGATGCTTATTGTGTTTCCCATGCCTGCAGCACACTTGGATTTGTAATTGTACAGTCAAGTTATTTTCAGTTGTCCTGTCTGGAATGGACTGTCTGTCACAACCGTTTGGAAATCCACCTACACAAACATTCATGATGCAGTGGTCTCTCCCATCACAACAGCACCACCTTTTCATTAAGCAAACATTAATGAGCTCTGCTCACATCTCGTATTTCATGCTGTGACACTCATGGAAGAAGATACTTACTCAGCTCACAGTCCTCGCCTGTGAATTCCTCGGGACAGGTGCAGTGGTACATCCTATGGCTATGAGTGAGAGAACAGGTCCCTCCATTTTGGCAGGGATTGTCTGAACAGTGATCTAGAGAGGCCACATAAGAAGTTGTTGTTAATTAGTGCAAGGTAAGTTGTGCTTTGTCCCTTCGGTTACATGAACCATTTTGGTTCAATGCACAGTGGGTTTAATACCATCTATTAACCTAAAACAAAGTTTATCCAGCCAAATGACAGTGGTTTTGTTTTCAGCTGTATAACAGTTATATTTATCCAGCTTTTAAAAACCGTATGGTAAATCACTGAGTTGAACCTTTTCCCCCGAGACGAAGTTGTCCAAAGAGGGTAGGTTCAGACAGGCCTGAAGTCGCCAGAGCTGGCACTGTAGTGAGGAAGAAGATGGGACAGGTGCCCACAAGATGGAGCTGTGCCTTTACACTGGGGAGGGAGGAAGGCTGCGGCTCTGCCTCTGCCCGGCTTCCTGCCCTGCAGCCTTCGCATTGCGACAGCAACCACCGCGATCAGGCATCTCTTGCAAACTACACTAAGGACAACCCTCGACAGAAGAATTTTCTGTGGAATTCTGGATTATGTCTGAAACTAATGGACAGTTGGAACAAAGAGGAAAACTACAAAGCAAAACACAAAACAGCCTAGTAAATCAGGCCAAGAAAGATTAAAACTAGACCAGTTTAGCATATCTCTGCTTACTAAGGAATTTTCTAAATGATGGGAAAATGTGGTGAGAGAGGAGAGTATGTGCCAGGACAACCCTCTAACTCCTGCAATAGAAGCTTTACTTGGCAATGTGCAATGCAAATGTAGTAAGAGTCTTGCTGGCCAGGCAGTGTTCCTGATTTCAGGCAGGATCTCCCCTGAAGTTAACCAACAGCATGTTTACACCTGCTCCAGAGCTGGCCCAACTGCTCATCTGCATTCAAATCTTTTTTAATGCCCATCAAAGTCTGCAAGGTCAAATCCAGAGTTTCTCAATCCAGGTGCTTCTTCAGCTAGAGAATGTGTCCTAAGCATGGGATGCAACATACAGAGGCACAGGCACACACTCACACACAGGGCTGAAGTGAAGCACAAAGGGTGCATCCTGACATTTGCTACAGCAGTGTAAATGTGAGGTTCCCCTGTGTGGATCAAAATATTTACTTCTGAAGAGAGTGGTGTAATTCCTATCAGATAGCAGGTCTGGGTGTATTCACTGGTAGTTTCACTCCAGGATAACATCAAGGGAAAGCAAGTAAAGTCAGTGACGTTCCTACTCTTCCTGCTGTTGATAGTTATGAAACTTCTAGTGGTGTAATGTTTCCTCAAAGGAAAATCCTGTATTTCCTATTCCCATTACATTCAAACCGTGACTTGATCTCCAAGCCTTCTTCTGCTGCAACAAATGCTCAAGAAATGTTTTGTACCCTTGTTAAATCTGCAAAAAGCACTTCCAGTCCTTCATTTCCTTCTCAGTCCATCCCTCATTACATCCCACCCACCACTCCAGTCTGACCTTCCAGGCGTGTTCTGTGTTCCTTCGCATCTTTCCTATGAGGCCAGGAACAACTTCTGCTCATAAGCACATGGATGCATCACAGTTCCCTGTGGGGAATCCTGCCCACCATTAACCATCCATTAACTGGGCAGTGCCAAATCCCTGCCTTCTCAGCAATGTCTGAAGAACCCTCACGTGTAAAACAGTCCATGCTTGCAAGCTCTCATCTTGACAGCAGCTTCACCTCTCTGAGTCTCTGCTGAATGAGCCTTGTCTCACTTTTCTACCCATATTTCCCAACAAAAACCTTCTGTTTCTGCCACCCACCTCCCCTAGAGCCCCTCCTTGGATGATGCCTCTTTGTTCTGCCTGCATAGCCCACACCATTCTACTTCATTCCATATCGGTCCAGAGGAATCTTAAAAATATTCACTGTCCGGCACTTTTTTCCCCATATATGAGTTTCCCTGGGGTTTTGGTCATTTGTCCAAGATTTCCAGAGATTCAAGGCAGGAGTCCTACCAGACTGCCCAAGATCTAGCAGTCCCACATATGGGGGCATTGCACATTTATGCACATGTGTACATTTGTGTGAACTACGCATGCACAGCCCAGGGGGCCCATGTGTGTGCAGTACTAACACTTCTCTCCAGCAGAAACTTCATACCCAAGCTTCACTTCATCCTGAAGCTAAAGGCTTCTTGGTTAAAATTTCCCTTGAATTTGGAAAATGTTTTTTTATTGATCAAAGCCTCCAACACTTGTTTACCATTGATTTGCCAGCACCTCCAACGTTTTGAAGTTGGCTTGCCACACACACAGGGTACTTATGGCCTGGAGAGGGTTTGTACTTCACCTTTTGCCTTAAAGAAGCTCCTACTCTATCCCAATTGATACACTTCTCACCAGCCTCTCATGGACAAAGGAAATTACCTCTACCCCTGAAATTTCATCTTCCTTGTTTTTCAAGCATCTATAAAGTGTTTGAGATTCACCCAGTGATTTAATACTTTAGTGATTATTTTCCAAAATAACATCATATTATTTTACACATTTTAAAGACCAGCATTGTTTAGTTTGACTGCTTATTTCTTTCCAGCTGTCTTCCCCAGCAGGCAAACTTTCTTCCTTTTTGCTTGAAATTCCCTTCATCCATTATTTCACTTTTTCTTTCAGCTTCACTATAAATTTTTTTCTTTAAGGTATGGCAGATGATCTATTAAACATTTTTCAAGTCCAAATACAGTGCTTGCTGCTTACAAAAAAGCTAAGTAGACTTACGTTTATAAATAAATAACAGCTAAAACCCTTTTATTTTTTTTTTTAATTCTAAATGCTTTCAGAAATAAAGGGAATTTTTTATTTTGCAACAGGCAGCAGTGATCTCTTCCAGCTACCCCATCCTTTTTTCTGTTTCCTGTCCTCTCTCATGCATACAACTCTTTTTGTGGTTCTTTGTTTCTGGAGAAAAATCAGTAGCCAGGGAAAGCCTTCACTGATGTTAAGGTACATTGACAGAGATGCTCTGGCAGGCAGACAGGGTTGCTTTCTTGTTCCAACCCACTCTATCCAGCACTTTTGTGGGTAACAGGCAAAAGTGAGCCAGGAAGCCCAAAAAAGCTTGCAGGCAGCCAGATGTCTGGCAGGACAATGGTGATGAGTGGACAGAGGGACAGAAGTGGCACAAGGCACCCCCAGCTAAGTAACACAGGCTTGGAGATCTTGTTCAGCTCCTGGAAGAGTTTCCTTGAATCAGCCAGCTGTCACTATCACAGTCAGTGTTTCACTGGAGGATTAAAGCACTCACGAGTCACAGCTACCAACATTTTAAGCTCTGGGAAGCCACTCATGAATAACTAAGTGCAGCCCTCATAACCTGGCTCTTGTAAGCATGAACTGCCTATAAATCTATGTTCATGTCTGACACACTTCCCTTACAAAGTCATATACATTGCTGCTTGTTTTGGGGTTAGGTCATTTGCCTCTGATCTACTGTTAATCTGTTTTAAAGCCAGGCTGGAAAATAATTTAAAGCAGTTAAGTATAAAAAGGTGATGCTGTGTACTGCTTAATTTTAGACTGTCAGCATGATTCAGCTGACTTGGCTTTTCAAGTGCTTTGGTAGATTGCAATCAGCTTGGCAATAAGATTCCTCTCACTGTGGAGAACTCACTGAAAGGGGATGGTGGAAAATGCCCTTTCTTTGAAAGTGGGAAGTGACTGTCTAAGGGTATTGGTCACATCCTGCAGACTAAAAAGGACAGGTCACATTTGAAAATAATGAGATGGCAAAAAGAGGAACATAATCAGAATTTAGATATAAATACAGATAAAAGCTTTTGGGGCATCAGATTTGACCAGAGCAACACCTGATGTTTCAAAGCTGGTCTGTGGCTGTATTAATTGAGAAGTGGATATATATGTTCCTTATAAAATGAGATTCCCCAGCATCCAGTTCATGAAACATGGAGCTGGGGTAGGAGAGATAAGCAATGGCCAATCACTGAGGGACTGCTGAGGACAGGATGCATGTTCCCACATGAACTTTCAGCGAGGATGTCACTTAAAGTGACTTTCATTTATATGCATGTATATGTGTGTGTATATGTATATATACAAAGGAGAGTTTGCCACAGACCTTGACTTCCCCTTTTAGACAGACTTTCGCAACGAGGTAATTGTAGCACTGGAGTGTGGTGACCACATGAAGCCTCAGAGCTGTTCAGCTAACTAATCCTTTCATTATCCCTCAGGACTCCTGCAATGAACATGTCTGGCCTCTTGTATTCTCTAACACAGCCCAAAGCCCAGGGAAGTCTGGGTTTGAGTTCTGCTTTTCCCATGAGATTCAAGAAAGGACAGCTGGAAGTGATGGCTGTGTGTTGTACAGGGTGTTAAATGTTTCTGTGCCTTCTAAGAAATTAACTGGTCAAACAGAGCGAAAATGTAGCTGTTTAAATGAAGGAAAAGCTAAAAACCACATCCAAGCCATGAAGGAGGAGAAGGTGATCACCTCTCTGTTCAGCTCCAGCGGAAGTTCAGATTTCCATGCTGGCATTACCATAATTTCTTTCCATGACTTCGAGTTAGTCAACAGAGAGTGAATTAAAGACTGTGTGATATTCACAGCCTAATGCTATGGTTGTGCAGCATCACAGAGAGATTATGGAAAGAGCTGATGTACAGGCTTGCTCTGTGTACACAAATAAAAGTCATACTGAAGGCACTGTCCCTCCTTCCCTCAGGTGGCAAGGTAGGAGCCAGGTATCTGGAGCCACTCAGCAAAGGCCTGCCTTACCTGAATGATCTCTGAAATGCAGAACACAGTGTCCCCAGCTCCCATCCCGGTCAAAGTTATGTGTTGTTGAACACCTGAAAAGAATCAAAGGTGCAGCTTAGTGCAGCTTTAAACAACCTGGATACGTGCGTTGAAACTACAGGGCCTTTCACACACTGGCAGCATGGAAATTCATGCTTGTTTTTTTCTAATTAGCATCAGTTTTATTCAAATTCTCTTAAGAGCAGAGGAAAAATTATGCTTTCTTTTGTTAAAGTTGCAGTGCTCCACTTCTCTCAAATTAAAAACAGATTAAAAATGAGGTGTAGAAGCAGGACCTGAGATTTTCAGTGAATTCTCCAGACAAACCCAACATTCTTTCTATTTCTGGGATTAGAAAATGAAAGACAGAAATAAAAACCAAAACCAAAGCAAATAAATTATGTCTTCTTTACTCATTACAAAACAAGAAAAACAGGACCCAGCCTACTTTTGATGCCTGACGGTTACTGTAATAATCTGTGGAGGCAGGAGAGTGTCCACAGAGGGACTTTTCCCTGGCTTTCAGTGACAAACATATTTCACACTTTTCACGCTCAGTTCCTTTAAAGCATTCTTATTTTGGCACTTGCAAGATGAAATGAGGAAATAACTGACACGGCGGTGATTTCCAAAGGCACAGATAAAACCTCGCCTTTTTTCAGAGCAGCAGACTGAGTCCTGCACACCCTCACTGGTCTCTTATTTCAGTCTGTTATCTCTGAGGCTCAGAGCACTCCAAGAAGCACTGAGCTGCTATCCTTCATTTGCAGAAGTAGATTTGTAGGCATCCCCAAGGCCACACAAGGAGCACATGACTGAACTGAGGCTGAACCTTGGAGGTTCACATCCTGTCCCAATGCACCATCCACCAAAACATCCTCCCTAGCCAGTTCTAATGCAGAATAATAGATATATCAGCTGCATGGCATTAGAAGAAACTGGAGTTTACTTTATTTGATGTGCTTGATTGTCTATTTTCATTATGCATGGTTTTGTCATACTTTGGGCAGTTGTGTGATCAAATTTTTCACCCTAGGATGTCACAAGTTAGATAAAAACTTTACTGTAGCACATGTCTATATTTTAACTGCCTTGCTTTCTTTCTTAATTAGATGCTATGTGGTATTTGAAATGCTTAATTCCTATGGAGCATCTGAATGGGCCACATATATTACATTTGGTGACCTCAATTAAATAAGGTGCACTAAAAAAAAGGTGCTTGGTAGTCTGCTGCAGATTAATTTGGCACATACTTAAAGAGGCTGTTTTCTCACAGGAATTAAGGCTGGTGTGACTCTGCTGGGAGTGGATGGAAATTTCTCCTTCGGTGGGAAGTGGATTGTCCTTTTTTTTAAAGTGGTCTAGTATGCAGGAGAATGGAGGTGAGGAGTGAGTTAAAAGTGTTCTCAGCACTGTTTGTGTCACTGTCCAGCAGCAGCCAAGTTCTAAGCAAAGGTAAATCTCAATTTTTTCCATCTTAGGAGTTTTTGTTGTCAGACACCCTGACAGAGGCTTCTTCTGCCAGCTTTCCACAAACCACTGGTCTTCCCACTCAACATTCTCCACAGCCAGTCCTTCCCTATCACCTTGCAGTGACTACAACAAGGTTGGTCCTCCCTTGTGATTCCAAGTTGCCTCCTTGCTGCCAAGTTTCTTGAACAGTCACATAACCTTTTTATGTTTTCCACCACACATCTCTCACTGTCTGGGAGAACCTCAGCACATCCTCAAAGTTATTTCACTTGTCTCCCTCTTTTTCTTTTAAAAATGTTTCCATGGATTGGAGGCTTACCAAAAATGTGATGACATTTTTGTCTTGTGGGATGTTACCTCCAGCAGCCAAACCAACCCAATGGCCTTTTTATTTCTTTGTTTCTTTTATTGCTATTCGGCAATGCTCCCACACTAAAAATTTATGAGATAGTAAATGTCTTTACATCAGCCTGTCATATAAAATTGTTAACACAAAAGTGAAAACTTAACGATGCAGATACTGAACTAATTACACCAGAAAAGTCCACTACAAGGGATTGATTTATATAACATGCTTGGTAAACAACATGGGAATGGACAAACAACACAGTGTGTCATAGATGAGTCCTAACTAGCAGGTAGGATAAATTGAAAGTGGCTTATTTTACCCATCAGGAGCATTGGGAGCCTTAACAACAGGATGTTTTGGAGAAGAAGCAAAGCCTCAGGCCAGAGGCAGACTGGTGGAAGGAAAGAGCTCTGCTATCAGGTGCTTTCACTGTGTTTGAGACCTAGAGGTTGCCTGAGACCTTTTTAGGTGTTATCCTGACCATCAGAGATGGCCAGACTTTGCCTAACAACACCAGACCCTTCCTCTACAGACCTAAGCCCACCCTGACACAAGGGACCTACACATCCAGAACTCAAGCACAGGATAAGGCTTCTGAGGGTGTGAGTCAACACCTTCCAATTTATAGCCAAAATTTCAGGAAAGGTCTGCTCCTGCCATTCCTCTTGAGCAGAATCTCCAAGGAACCCACACCACCATGGGACACAGGGGCAGGGTGCTGGCAGCTTCCCTGCAGTCACAGCCTGGTCCAATTCAGGCCACCCTCCCCATTTGCTCTCACTGTGTTCACTGCACCCCCACTTTGTCCCTACGCTGCGTTGTCTTTCTGGAGGTACCAACAAAATTCAGTAGCAATTCCAACTGCATTTTTTTTCTCCTCAGCACAAAAGGAAAATTTACACTTTATCTTTAGTAAGATATCATGTAAGACTTGGTAGTAATTCACTAGGTAGAAATTTATCTGTGCAAATGGATTATAATTAAAGGAAAATGCAATACAGGATGCTGTTAATGGAAGTCTGTTATTTAAATATTGCAATAATTTTGTCTTCTTTCCTGTATTTTTAATAAATATTTATAAATATACAACTTTTTGTTGCTCTCAAAGAAAGTAGGGAGAGCTTTCTGTGGTCAGGAGTTGACTTATGTTGAAATACAGTATCTGTGTCATAGGTAGTATGAGAAAACATGAATTTTAAGTAAATTGGAATGGGGTTTTGCCTGCGCTATAAAGTCCTGCCTGTAGTCCTGACTTAAAGTATGACTTGATGACTAAGGACATGAACTCAAATGCATAAGCCAGTGCTCTCCTGGTCTGGTCTCCTTGCATTTGCCCCCAAAGAGGCAGGTTGGACCCGGCCTCCCATCATCCCTTCCTAGCAGCTTGCAGGAGTCAGGAACAGGAAGGACACAACCTTGCCCTCACCTGCTGCCTACCAGGTCCCCTGGGATCAGTTATCCAGTGCAAGTCCAGCCTGGGTTAGTGCCAAGTCACACAAAAATGCACGGAGCTGGTTTCCCAACTGCTATTCAGGGCTCTTTTCCCGGCATCTCTGTGCCTGCAGTCACACGTTAAGTTGCTTTTAGCTTATGAGTGATGACCAAACACTGGCCAGAAGGTCACCCAGAGGGTGAAATGGTCTGTCAAAACCAAACAGCTCCAGCTGTCCTCCTCCTCGTCTCCCCGCTTGTAAATGGCTTTTAAAAACTCGGAAGCATGAGAGCAAGGTCAGCTCTAAAGTGTGCTCTAACCTTGGATCCTATCCATTCACAGGTTTTTCCATTTCTGTGGCCTAACTGGCTGAAAACAAACACACAGTGTCATGTATTAGCAGGACCTTTCTTAAGCATTGCGTGAAGTTAAGTGGGTCCAAAGGTCAAATGCTTTGTAGTTAAAGTTCATCAAAGACAGAGTTCAAATTGGAAAATTATTCCAGTTCCCTTTCTTTAGCTAAGATAGCCTCAAATTCTTGTTTCCTGGAGGCTTTTGTTAGCTGGGTTGTATCTGTGGATATTGGGAAAATTCTGAAGTGGTAACTAGTTTCCTAGCCTGAAGCTCTGTGTCCATTTGTGTAAGCAGGTGTGAGTTGTGTTGTTTACACTTCAAACAGATGTGTCATCAGAAAGACGCCACAGATCATGAAAAAATTAGACAGTCCAGTATAAAAAATGAGAGTTCTGCCCTGCCTGGGTGAGTAAAATAAACTCTAAAATATTATCTACACCCTGAAAACATGCAAGTGTTTGCTTTTCACTCATCTGGGCATATATTTTCACATTACTGGTACCCACATATTCCCTGCTTTGTAGCCTTTGATTTCAGTTAATATACACCTATTATATGGGTTTGTCTGCAAAGTTTATGCTTTTTATTCAGTGCTTGCTTCAGCAGGGTTCCCGCCGACTGCCCCTACCCCAAAAATGAATCACGAGTAATTCTAAGAGCTTCTGAAAAAGTAAAATAATAACCTTTGCCCAAAAGAAGGAGACCTGGCCTTAACCACACTAATAGAATAAATCATTACCCAATAAACAGGAATAATACCTCACTTCTTAGTACTGCACTGTCCAAAGGGGGTCTAGTGCCAATCTGGATAGAAATTAGAGATATGGGGGTGGGGAGAAAACAACTTTCTTTAAAAGTCAGGTGTTCTCTGCTGCAATACAAGTATGGTCTACACAAATCAAACAATTCCTTAACTGAGTGTCCTCTCTTGCAGGTGTCTGTATCTCTCCTTTTTCTGTCAGCATAGAGTTTCTGTCAGGTCGTTCTATCAGTCCTGCTTTTCCTGTGCAAGCTCTTGTCGCTCATGTAAGTTGCAGTTCCAATAGGAAGGACAGCAAGGAAACATTTCTGCAGTTTCTGAGTTTCCTGTGGCCCTGGAAACCCAGTGCCAGGGTTCCCTTCCTCCAGAGTAGAAGTCTTCACCCGAGGGCCATGACTATCAGCAGGAGAAATGCCCCAGTCTCCTTGGGCACAACATCAAGCTCAAGTTAATTATTCCAAAAGCAATATTAAAGCACTAAAAGGATCATATTTTCATTTATGAGTAATGTCAACTTACCATTTCTTTCTGGAAAATACATTTGATAAACATGTGTGATAAAACCTTCCACCAAACCGGAAAGGAAATTTGCATAAAAGTCCATCCTCTGTATACACTGAAATACAAGTATAAAAAACTCATAATGAAGCTGAACAACAACACACAAATTATATTATATACTATTATATGAAATTAGGAAGATAGATATCTACAGGTTTTTCAGCTGTACTATGGACTCTGCAATGTCTAGTGCATAAGAAGAGGCTTAAAATCCTACATAATGACTGAATCAACAAAGATTAATGGACTCTGCAGGAGAACAAAGATCTAAGATCATTTCAGTTCAAAATATACTGTAATTTCTGGTACAGCAAATGCCAATTATATTCATTAATTGCAATTATCATTTCTAATTATGTAGTATTGTAATTGCATATTAAAATATTTTCTGAAGTTGTATCCTTTCAGGCTCCATCTCACATTGTAATATCTGTTTAAAATAATTATGGAACCAGACAGTAAAAACTGAAATAGAAACAGTCAGAAGGAAGAAGGTTTTAAAGGTTGGGGGTAGAGAGAGAATTTTGATCTTACCACCTTCCCTTTGGGATAAGCAGATTCCTTACAAGTGGGGAGAAACTGATGGGACCAGTGTCTAAAAAGGGCAAGTTTTACATTCACCACATCAGTGATGGCAGTCTAAGGAAGGGTGGTGAGAGTTTAAGAAGGCTAGTGGGAGTCTATCAGAAAAAGTCCTTCAAGACAAGTCTTGAGAATGATAGAGGCTGAAGATAAAAAAGACAAGGAAAATCTGTCAGAGCTTATTTAACCATTAAACTAAAAGCAATCTGTTTTGAAATCCCAAAGCTTGAATGGGAAGCCAACTACTGCCATAAGAGAGAAATGGGGCACTCAACCAAAATGGCAGCACAGTGCATTTCCATTTCTCAGAGATGATGTACAACTGCTCCTTGTCCTGAGCTTACCCCTCCCATGATGGGTGGGGCTCCTGCCCTTACGATACCTGTTAACCCTCATGAGCCCAGACTCATCATCTCAAAGAGCTGCTGAGGTCAGTTATTAGCATTATGGAAAAAGTGTACCATCCCTGTGGTCTAACTGCTTCCTGATTAGTTGGAATTATGGTCACTCCATATGCCTCTATCAGTGTGAAACAGCCACTGCCAGCCCCTCTGCCATCCCCTTGTCAATCCCAGGTTTCATTGTATGAACTAATTAAGCAAAGGTTCTGATATCGCCTTTCTCTGTCTGATACCTCCCAGAATAAGCAGGCAGGAGAGTTGTGAAAATACATCCTCATTCAGAAGATATATTGCATCCCAAAGGCCACTGAAGACTGCTATAACCTATAATGGCACCACTAATGGCCAAATACATGTAATCTTTAAAACAGCAAAAGCACAGAACAATAAAAGCTTTAAAAATGGAATGTGCAATGCCCACCCACAGTCAGGATGTATGATCATTGGGGTGCCATCAGAACAAATAGCAACCCAGCAAGCTGCCTGAGACTCAAACACTTCTCCCACAGAGGGATCAAGGGCTGGGATAGAAACTGAACCTGTACATACAAAGAGTTCATGCACCTGAAAGTTACAGGGCAGCTGCAGCTCTGATTAAAGGGAGTTGCCCATGTTCATCCACACCACATTGTAAACTAATATAAAGCCATGCCAGCTCAGACAAACTCAAATCCCATCGGTACCTTCCCATTAATCCACACCTGAAGGAAAATTACCTGAGATTCTTGAACTAATCTCAAATTCCCCTTTACACAGAAATTAATATTGGCATAACCATTCTATAATCCTTATTCATGTTGAAACAAAGACAGGCTTCCTACCGACTTGCACAGCATGGATACAGACAGGCAGACCATTCTTACTGTCATGAAACCTGTTGGATTTGACTTTGTACCTTGTGGGCGAGTGACCCCATGTTTTGAGCGTCTTCCTGCCCCAGATTTGTGGTGCTACAAAGAAAAAAAGAGAATGTGGATTGCAGACACAAATTCACTCTGGGAACCATCCTACTGGTACAAACCTACTTTCCAGGGTGCCCTGAAATTGTGTTGCTCCCAATGCTTCTGCAAAAATCTCATTATTTTCTGGTGATCGTTGGTGGGGCACAGTCTGGTCAAAGAGGGTAGATACACATTGGCTCTTGAAAAGTGTCTGTTAAACCAGGAAAACCCAGCACAACACAACAAAGGCCAAAGCTCTGCTCCATTTTATCTTTCTATTGCCAAAGGACACATCTATTTCTCTCAGCAGGAAGCATATATGCACTCTGGGGCCAGTTCACAGTTACAAATAATATCCCAACATTTGACTTTTCCTGCTGTTTGGCTGTACCCTGCAGGGCATTAGTTACAAAAGTAACTTCTAACTGTATTTGGGTTTGCCAATCACCATGCAAAAAGCACAAGACTGAGCTGGTTTTAAGCCACAGGAAATAATAAAAAATGGCAATACACCTAAAGTGTTACCGCCACCAAAGGTGCTGGCAACTGAACTATAGCAAAATAAAGATATCACAAAAGCAGTCAAAGAGGCAGCACATCATGAATATAGAACTGGGCAGGGAACATAACTAGTGAGAGTTAAGAAAAAGCTGTTATTAGGATATGTAGGGAGGGCTTGAACAATTCTGAGGAAAAAACATGTTTTGCAAGCTACATGGACTCTGCCAACATCAAGCAGTCTGCAATGACTTCAGCCAGGGATGATCTTTTCCATAAACATGAACATTCCTGTGTGCTCCTATATGTAATATCTGAGGATATATTTTTGTAATTCTCTGAGATAATTAGGATTATAGCACCATTTAAGTATATCTGAGCTGGTTTTAACCCAGCTTGTGAAATAAGACAGATCATAAGGCCACAGTGCTGAGGGTCCAGGCTATTCGCTGCCCTGCTAGGCCGTGGTGGATGCCAGGACATGGTGGAGTTTAAGCAAACAAGCAAAGTCAAACCATCACAGCCATGCTCAGCAGAACTTCAGGTGCCTGGCAGACATACCCCCAAAAAAGACACAAGGCACATGATGAAAAAACACTAAGAAGTATGGCATGGAAACAGGGAGAGGTCTGAAAAGAACGAGATAGCTACCTAGGCTGGCCTGTTCAGTTACCAGACAGCAGAAATGTCTGTCAGTGGAGCACTCTCCCTCCATGCTACTGCAGGTACCTGCTTGTGTCAACACATTTCTGAAATGTATTTTTAAAGGATTTCAATTTTTGTGGTGCATCCTCCCCTCCCATTCCTACTCCATAGCAGGGCATGGATGTAAGCAATTTCTCTAAAGAGAGGAAGGTATAGCACCAGCTATCCCACAGGCACCCCCACTTAGTCAGCACCGCTGTCAGCCTTCATCTGGAAAATCCCTTTTGTTTTCCATTTGAATCTCTCTTACTCCTCTCTTCTTCTGTTTGGCAGCTTCACTCATCCAACCCCAAGGCAACATGGTCCTGCCAGGCAGCACATAGTTGATCCACCACTCCAAAACAGAAGAATTACTTACCATCCTTGCACTGTCACTGCTCAGAGTCAGAGCCAAGACAACAGTGAGAGGAGCACAGACTTTCATCTTTGCTCTCCTCTCATAGAGGTTTTGCCTGGCAGAGGAAAACTTCCAGGGCTGGGCTGAAGCAGGAGGGCTAATCAGGAATGAGCTTTCACAAGGGACTATGATTTACTTGACTTTAGGGTTTTTTAGTTTTCTAAGTAAGCAGAGCTGTTATCGTTGTTAATCATTAATGTGGGTAGAAGGGAATGCCATGTAGGGAGAGACTCTCCCTAAACCACAGGGAGTGAGGCGTTTACAAAGTGCCTGACCCTTGGAGATGGTCTCTGGTGTAATCAGCAACCACTGAAGAGCACCTCCAGAGGAGCTGACCCAATATTGCTTGTTTCCAGAGCTGATTTACCACCTAGATGTTCCTTCTTCTTTCTCTTCAGAAGCTAATTAAAAGCATAGTAGAGTAACAACCAGGATCTCCAAGCAAGCCCACTGAGGAGATGGCATTGCATTGCAAAATATGGCTCAGATCAATGCCAAAGCAAGGCTTACTCATTAACAGATGGTTACCTGCCCAGCCATGATTTGCAACAGCAGCCTTCCAGCAACAGACTGGGAAAGTTAAAAAGAAAGAAAATACACATTACTCTGATAACACATTCTGTGTACCAAAAAATTCCCTTCTGCCACCACCTGAGCAAAGCCATCTCTGTCTTGTAAGTGCGGGTCTGAGATAGCTGCACTGCAGAAGCATTTCTAATATGGATGCAGAGGGTATTGCTAAAACAGAGATTTCACCAGTGGAGTTTATTTCAGCCCCACCTTGCCCCACAACCAAAATCCACAGTTTTGGCTGGTACAATGGTGTCTGTGCTCAAGGCTTTTGCCAGCCGTGTCCTGTCAATCAGGGACCACACCTCTGCACACCCAAAATCCCCAGAGCTGCAACAAGAGAAAGAATGCCATAGTCCTTGCTTAAGTTGTGTCCTACCCTCTGAAGTTTCACCAGCACAGCTATGGAAGGGATATGATTCTTTTTAATTTTTTCAACCCAACAAGGGTACAACTAGGCATATATAGGTTTGTGGGCTACATTTTCCTACTGTGAGCAAGGCTTGCAACAGCAGGACACAGACAAATCTGGAATTTTCTTCCCAAAATCTAGCAAACTGCGAACAGACAGAAAAAATCTTTGCCTCTATGCATTGCTTGCTGCCAGAAGACTTGAAGTAAGTAAAGCTTCAGAATAGACTTGTGGAATAGTTCTGTCTTATTTTCAAACATGGAAATAAGATGTACAAGCAGTCTGATCTGTCTGGGGACACCTGGCAAAGCTGGAACATATATTTCCACTTCCTCCCTTCATTCTACAGTTTGGCCATCAGGCTTCAAATAAGTTCAATGGCCTGTAGACATCTGCTTACCATCCAGGCTACTGAAATTGTGCAAAAAAA
>VZRZ01007938.1:2102003-2199541 GCA_013398175.1 Climacteris rufus
TGTATACATATACACAAATATATATAAGAGAGAGAAAATCTGGGAACAGGAGCTAGAGGAAAGATCTCACTTTGGAGTGACAAAATACTTAGCAGCTCTAACGCCTGGAGCCTGCATTGTAACTCATCCCACCAGTAAAACTGCATCTAGAGTTGGGCTTTCAAAGAAAATTCCATTTCCTTTTAAAGAAAGGCACATTCTGATTCTTAATTTTGCTGCACATAATATTTAACATTTCCTTCAGAACACATAATCCAAATGCATTTGGAGCCAGATTCTACTAAAGACAATGAAAACTTTCAAAATAAGACTATTAATTCTTTTTCATATTTGCAGGCTGTAATCCTTCTGTATCAAAGGCTAAAATTCCTTAGCTTCAGCAATCATTTTCCCCTTTATACTGACATCATGGGAAAAAGAAAAGGCAAATAAACACACAGTAAATGAGGAGAAAGAGACAAAAGTCTTGCTGTGGCTGTGTAACACACTGATATTGCTGCCTCATACCTTTGCCTTTTCCTCACTTCCCACACTGCAATGTTTTTTTATTTCTTTAAATTTAACAACAATTAATAAATTCTCAGTGTGAGCCCAGCCTTTCAACTACTTATTAGTAATGAAACAATATTAGCAACCATCCTAAATGATTAAATATCAAAAAAACATAAATTAAGTGAGTCAGCCATCAATATGAAATAATAAAATTGCACGGCGGGTTAATCAGTTAGTTGACTAGACATAAGTGGAAAAGACAAGTCTAGACACACACGCACACACATACATCTGTTTGCATTCATTCCTATGTACCAGCTACCAAGAAGTCTGTGAGAGGGCTGTCCCATGACAGCAAGTTCATGTGTTCTCCATTTTTACATTACCTGCTGACCATTGTAAAAGTTTCTGAGGAAACTTCCACTCAGCTACTGCAAAACTGAAGAAAAAAAGCATTTCTGATGGCTGATTACCCCTGTATTTTTGCAGATTTCTAAGCTTTTTCATAACGATCAGGTAACCCCAACTAACAGGGCAGTATTGCCATGATCTGATTTCATAGCTTTAATTAGCATTATTGCTACAAAGCCCAGACCAAGCTTCCTGGATAAGGAGACAGTTGCAGGAGCATTGCTGGCATGAGGAACTAGTGTAGGATCTAAAGGCTCTGCAAGTGTGCTGTGTCCAAGACCTTTATACAACTTGATGAGTCCATGTGAACAGGAAGTAATTAGAACTATTTCTGACATTAAAAATACACCTTTTGATTTATCTTTCAGGAATGGGTAGGATGCAAGGAATCATATGTGGCAATTCTGCTCCTGATGTACTAACAAGGGACTCAATGCTGACATAAGACTGATGTACAAACCCACCCAACCCTTTTCTCATCTGAGGAGCCTGCAAACCACACTACATACAGACTTTGTTGTCACTGACAGATGGGATTTCCTTCATCTGTTGCTTGTTATCATTCCCATCATCCTGGGAGTCATCACCAAAACTCAACTGTCCCTGATTAATTAGTGAATATCCCAGTCACCAGAACTAAGTCTAACACTCTTGGGCTAAAAGCATAGTGACCTTTTTTTTCTTTTTTTTTTAACAAATAAGGCAACACAGCAACACTGGGAGTGCATGAAGAATCCTTCCTCTTCCCTCCTTCAGCCTCCTCAGTTGTCCCACCACAGGAGGGCACAGGTCACATCTGTCTTGGCAAATGGTGCAACCTCAATCTTGTCACTCACATTCAAAACCAGCACCTTCACCACTAGGCAAGAAGTGAAATTCCATCTCCTCTTATGTCTTCTGGAGTGCTGCCTTGAGAAAAGCCATTGTATTTCTTTTGTTAAAGCAAAGAAGGAAAGCTGAAATAATTTTGCTTGTTTGCTTATTTCAACAAGAAAAAAAGTTTTGGCTCAAATCAAACTGAAAAGTTATTTGTATGGGCCTTAAACAGTGTAACATTCAGCTACACTGCAACTGCAAACACCTGTGGGTGTCACCCCCACCCCGTTCCCTGAGAGCTTCAGAAATGCCAGGAGAAAAAATTACCATGGTTTTGGCTTTCAGAGAGGACTGAAGTCCCAGTCCATCCTCTCCTGCACTAGACATTGCTGGTAATATTCACAGTCCCCAAACTGGGGATAACCTCTGCCACACCATAGCAGAGCAAACAAACCCATTTACAACCCCCCCTCCCCACTCCTTGAGGCAGCAGGCTGGGAAAAGCACAGTTGCTGAGCAGCTGGGATCCAGCAAACATGGATTTGGCGCTGCAGCACTTAGCAGATAATCCTGGGACAGAAAGATATGCCTTCACCCAAATGTTTACTCCTCCTCACTCCCCTCACCTCCCACGCTCCTCCAGCACCTCTAGCAGCTCTGGGAGTTTCTGCACTGATTTCCTTTCTCTTCTCTCTAGGGACTGAAACAGTTCTCAGATCTATCATGTTATTTTTTTAATTTCATTCACTCTTCACCCTCATCCCCTCTGATACATTGGCTGTGGATGTCCCATCCTGGCCCTTGACCTTGCCAGCAGCATCCAATGCCTCAGCACAGCAGCAGAGGGAATGTCATCCTTCTGTGCACAAGATGGTCTCATGGTGTTGTTGGGTCTTCCTCCTGCCACTGCCTTCTGCAGGGCTTGGGGCCCTCCTTTGGCAGCTCTGCCAACCTTCACACCACCATCACATCTGCCCATGGAGATGGGTCTGCTCCTGCCTTTGCTCCACATGGTTCCTGCAGTCTGTCTTGGCATGTTTCTATCAACATCACGCTTCACCAAACCCCACACCCTGGTGCTTATCTGACATTTCTACCCTCTTATCTCACTGCTGCCCCTCAGACATGGCCTCTTTGATCTTGCTCCCCACCAGCACCTTCTCTTCCCACACTACTTGGTCTGCATTCAGAGCTGTACCAACCTTCAGCTGAAAGTATCAGACCTTGTGAGTCCCTCTTCATTCACAGGGCATTGTATTTGCTTCCCTCCCCCAGTCCAGAGCTGCACAGCCTGTCCTCATTGCCTGCATCCCACAGGAGCAGACACAGGACCCTCCACAGCCCAGCACCCTGGTTTTGTAATGGCTTCGTGCAGATTTCTCTGTGAAATCTCATTTTTGGCTAGATACAACCACTGCAGTTGCATGTATATATTGCAGGTACATATTTTTAAAGCCTTTCCTGCAGCTGTGGTTATGGACTTTTTTTGATGTATCTAAAATTTTTTTAGTTCTGCTCTGAAAAATCAAACTGTATAAAAGTAGCAGTGGAAAAGCTGGGCTTGAGCTGCAGAAACAAAACCAAGCTGTGCTTTTGTACTGCTAATCACACAAATCTGTGAGTGATTTAAAGCTCTGCTAGAAGCCATAATATGCAGAATCTTAATCACTGACCCGGATCTAACCAAGCTTTTAGAAGTCCATTTCATGATAACACATGGTTCTGTTCATACACCCAGATGTCATGATATATCTAAAATACTATGCCTGCAACCAGTCTAGGATGTATTTGCATGGTGAGACTCTTCCTCCTACTGTATGAATAAGAGTGGAAAGTAGGTAACTGTATTTTTCAAGGACTTTGGTATAAACCTTTGCAGATAACCCTGGCTGAAACAGTAGGCCCGTATACAGAGGCGTGTGGGGTTTTTTTTAGCTGTGTACTCACTGAAAACTGACAAGAAGAGGTGTGGAGGCACCCACCTTCCACCGATGCCAACACATTTAGGTAACTTGAGCACAGGCTGATTTGCAATTGTTAGGCACGTACATTTTTAGCTGTGCTCAAATTCCTGCAATTCCACCCACTTTCTTCATTAGCATATTAGACGCCCCCATGGCATACTTTAAAATGGTCTATAAGTCAGTCATGTGTGAGGGAAGTGGCTCCAGTTCTGAGTTCTGCAGCTGAAGGCAGCTGAAATCTTCCCTTTTGAAGGGGAAAGTGCACCAATGAGGAAGAGACTGCCCCATGGGAAGGATGGCAGCCTCACAGCTTACCTTGACTTTGGGGTGATTTCCTATGGCAGCATGGAGAGCAAAGTTCACAAATAATGCTCCAATTATGCTCATTGCAGGCCTAATAATATAATATCCTGTCTGGAAACTTCTGTGTGTGTGTGTGTGTGTGTATATATATATATATATGCATTTTCTGTATGTTTTTCTTATTTATTTATTTATTTTCTCTCCTGTGGAAAACAGGTGTTTTTTCTGCTCTGCAAGTAACTCCTATGCCAAGGGCTGAAGAGCCAGCTGACACCAGCTGATGAGGCTTTTGGCTGTGGTGACCAGGGGAAGCCAGACAAAGAGGTGACCTCTGCTAAACCTGCCCCCTGTGCTGGGAGTGCTCACATCCCTCAGGATCACTGAGGCAGCTGCCCATGGCCAGCAGGGCTGCTTGGAGACTGCATTTTGCAATATCATCATAAGGACCCTTACCCTAGATTTGTCAGTCTGTTGATCTAGCACAGTGTTTGCCTAGGATTTCCCTGGGGTTTTTGCATCCCAAAGCTAGTGGCAAACCTGTAAGGAACTTCTCAAGCTCTTTCCTTCAGTCTCCCTGCTGCCAAGGTCTTGTTCCTGTGCAGGAAAAGGACCCTTGGACTTCAGTCCCATGCCTCGGGGTGCATTTGGGAAACCTGGTTATGTACCAGGTAGGCAGACAGAGAAAGTTGCCTCCTGGAAGGAGGGACACGGTGCCCCTTAGCAGGGCTCCCCTCTCCCTGCAAACAAAAACCCTGCTACTGATGCCTCCGCTATTATCTTCCTCTGCTCGTCTGCCCATGGTCTCATCCTGCTGGGGACTGCTGCATTGTTTTTCCACCAAATCAATATGGATTCTGTCCTGGACTAAACTCCAAGGCCATTTTTCTTGCACTCCTAAAGGTAAGGCAGGCAGAGATGTTCCAGGAAGAACCTGGGGTTCCTTCTGGTGAACAGCTCTCTGCCCACTGCACAAATCCGAACTTCAGAAGTAACTGTGTACCACTCACTACATCACTGCTGGCCTCAAGAATAGGCTTAAACTGAAGATTGCCCAGCATGGTCAATATCCCTGCTGTATTTCCTTCTCTCTCTCTCGCTCTCTCTCTCTCTCTCTCTTTTTTTCCCCTCATTTTCCTGTACCTCCAGTGCCACTCCTTGTAATTGCTGCAGAAATGTAATTGCCACTCTGTGTAATTGCTGCTGAAACAATCTGAGCTGTCACTGACTTACATTGTTCACAGATCAGGAGGAACTGGCAGATGAGAGTCACCCCACCTAGCTTCAGGGGCCTCCTGCGTATGTATTTACATCTAAGGTGGATATCAAGGCTCACGGTATAAGCAGTGGAGACCTCAAAAATACAGAAATGTTGAATTTAAGATATGAGTTACCTGTCCAAAATCATGTGTCAACTCGAGGATGAAACAAATCAATCTTTACATCCATGGACTGTATTAAGCAAACAATTCTTTATATGCACAGACAATATTAATTGCATCCCTAACAAATACATAAAGTAGCATCTGCGTTTAGGACACAAAGGCACCTTTGGAGTAGACACCTAAAGTAAAGCAAGATCCCAACTGAGTTTCCTAGAAGAGAAATTATGACTTTCAGATCAGTCCTGCTAAGTCTATTTTGAACTAAACTGGACTTTCTTTTGCAAACAGAAGGCCAAATCCGGTTGACTACAGAGCTGTCTAGGAAGGAGTGACCTCTTATGACATCATAGAGTGGGTGTTTTAGTGGTGCAAGCTAATGTCATTGCAATGAATGGCAGCAGAATCTCATAGCTCTGTGTCAGTCCTTTCCCACAAGATCATAAAACATACAGGCAAGATGGAATGGAGAACCAGCTTTTTGCAGGAGATGGAGGCGGTGCAAGACCAGCACAGCTTTGCCACTCGGCACCTTCCCACAGGAGATGAACATCTGCCTGCCTTCCTCCCTCACCAGGGAATGAAGTTGCAGCATCTGTTGCCCAGGATTTTCCAACACACACATGCACACACTTTACTCAACACCCAAATGAGCAAAGGAAAGATCAGAGATATGCTCCCACCACCACGGATTATCTCCTGGTTGCAAACAAGTTTCAGCTAACTGCTCTGCATACAGAGGGCTGATCTCAGCCAGGCATTTCTTCATCCTGGCCATAGTACTGACTCTGGAAATTTTAAAATCTTGGTAGAGGCTGAGGTTATGTAGCTATTGTTGCTGAGGGAGTTCATGCTGTTGGTATACTGGTAAATACTGGCAAATAACTACTGAAAAGGATACATGTGCAAGTCTATAAATCAGGGAAAATAGTTATTAAAGTAATAGTAATTAAATTTCTCTTCATCATATGGTTTTATCTTTCCAGAAAAGACTCAAATCTTTAAGAAAGACCCCAGTTACCTCTTGCAGAAATTGGGATAAGCATTAGTTTTGTGCCCTGGTCTAAGAATGTGCCACTCCAAGAGGGATTAGCTTTATTCAGATGAAAGCAGGCCTTTCATTTCTTTATCAGCCTGCTCTGGAATTGAGTTGTGAATCTGCACAATAACTGAGTTCTATACTATTTTGAGACTGTGAGCAGATTTTTGCAGGCAAAGAATGCAAAGGAGGTACAGGCTGGTGCTCCCTGGTAAAGCAGACACGAGTCCCTTAGGAATACAATTCCCAAACTTGAACTCCAGGGCCCCCTCCAATGAGGTGGGTGAGTGCCCTTACAGCACCCACCCTGACACTTGCTGCAGGCTATGGGCACCTATGGAAATGCTCGTGGCTTTACAGCTCTGTGTACCTGCAGGGGTGGGATTCAGATTCATCACTGAAAACTGGGATGAGATTTTCATGGGCAACAATACAGTATCAGCATGGACTTGGAAGCCTTAGGTTTCATCCCACTCCTGTTGCCCTGATTTTTGCAGTTCTGAATGTTGTCATTCTTCTGTAGCTAGTTTTTCACACTTTTCTCTGTAAACATGGCCATGTTATTGTAACTGTATCTTATCACTTGCATTCCTTTCTCCTGGACACAGAACTTTGATGAACATTTCCTTTGACCATTGTGATTGAGGGAGGAAGAACTGATTTCCTCCAATGAATAGTGATTTCTAATTGGATATAAAAAATAAAGAAGGCGGGTCTTGCCCCCCTTCCTTCCTTCTGTCTGATCCTGGTAACAGGTGCCTCTGTCTCTTCCTTTTGTGTCGTTACTGCGACACACTCCCATCAGTCATTATTTTCTACTAGTGGTGCTTCTGTATTCCTCCTTGCTCTGAAACAGATTGTTCAAAGCACAGAGAGGGATGTGGATGAACACTGAAGGACAGAAGAGCCCTTGTGTCACTGATAGGACTTCGTTTACACAGACACTGAACCCCTGTCGCCTCCCAGTTTTCTTCCACTCTTGCTCTCTGGTAGATAGAGCATCTGTAAATTTCAGCAGTGCTCGCAGCAAGGGCAGAGCAGTTCTGATGCACTGGTCCCCTCAGACCACCGCACAGACCTAGACAACCCACCAAGACCATGCAGCAGAGAAGCCAGAGGAGGATTACACTGTACCTGGAAAACATTTGGCTATTCAGGCTTGCAATCCTTTTGTGTTGCTAGAACAGAGCAAAAGGAAATAATTAAAGTCTAAAAACATACCCTACTATTATTAAATTCCAGAGGATGAGCTATTTTTAAGGTATATAAATATTTGGCAAAAATTCTTAGCAATCCTCTTTTAAGGGAATTTCTTTATGTAAGCTAGGTTTAAGATATCTTTGCAAAATCTAATAAAATGCAGGCAAGTTTCATGTTGTCTCATAATTCCATTTAAGCAGTGATGCCTAAAAGGCAGCAGATCCCACAATAACTGAAAAAATATTTTTCACATCTTTTCCCTACATTGAAATTAAATATCAATGAAATATCAGCTCCAGTGGTATAAATTATTTACTTACTACATACACAATTAACATTTTAATGAGTTTGACACACTTAAGATTCTATAAACATTATTGTGCAGTACAGGATTTCTTAATACTTTGGGGAGATGAGGGATGAGAAAGAAAACCAATGTGCATTTTCATATCAGAAAGTGATCATATAGACATTTAAAGACAAAACCATAAATAAAACAAGGACAAAAATCAAATTCTGTACAGCAGCATTTTAGACTGTACAACAGAACAATCAATTGGGACAAAAAATATAAACAATTTTCTCATCTTTCACACAAACAGTTCAGAAAGGTTCATGTGCAACATCTTGGATTTGCTAAAATTTTGACTAATGCAGGCAAGATTTGCAGACACCTGATCATCCAGCAGTTCTCAGCAGATTTTTTTTTCTGAAAAAATTCAAGAGTAACCTGGCTAAAAGTGACAGTTGGTCTGCAGAAAGGAAAAATTTTAGTAAGATCAATGAAAGCTTTTCCCATGTTTTAATTGGCATTGGATTAGGGTTCACAAATCTCACAGTTGTTCAGTAACCCACAGTGCTAAGCTTGGGACGCTATTCCAAGAGCACGGAGAGAAGCACTTGGATGTGCCACTTGTTTTTGCTGCAGGTAAATAAACACCTACACCATCTACAGAGCAACCCTGTTGTCACACAGGTTTGCTACAATCCCACAAAGCTTGGAAATCTGCCTGTTCATGCAGAAAATAGGGTCATTTCTAAACCCAAGTCATGGAGCTGTGGTTGGGAATTGGGAAGTGCCTCAGACCTGCAATGGTTTTGGCTTCTCACACCCCTTGATAAGGACCTGCTGTCAGGCCACAGCTTTTGTCTAACTGAGCCTTTGGAAACTTTTCAAAATCTCTGAGAAATTTTGAAAAGATGCCTCAAGGTGTTTGCATCACACTACCACACACTCACCCGGTCTCCCAGCTAGCAGGTACCTTAGGAGAGACCATTTTAAATGACAGTGTTTGCTGTCAATTCTGTGTTGGAAAGGTCTGGGATGAGCAGCATCTGTGCTGAGGATCAGCTGCTGGCAAGGATTTCAGTTTTGTGGCGAAAATCAAGCTACTTCCAAAAAATCAAAATATGCTTGTAAGTCCTGGTTGTCTCTGCTACAATGAGACAAGGAGGCTGCCAGCTGAGCCACATCTTTTAGAACTTTTCTGTTAAGAACATTAAATTCCAGCATCAGAAGCAGGAATAAAGCAATTCATGCTACAGCAAAGGCACAAAGAAGCCAAAACTTTCAGGAAGAGAAGTAGTGCCCGAAGGACCCAGCATCCTTGAGCAGCATTAAATAGCCCCCAGAAGACTTCCAGGGGCATGAGAAAGGACACAGTACAGCCAGGTATTGCCCCTTCCCAAGGAGCAGCAAAGCTCTTGCAAAGTCTCTTTGCAAAGCCTGTTTATGTCTTCATAACCCATTGGGTCTTTGTCATGCCGTCCCCCAGAGCTAAACTGTGCAGTGATTTATTTTGCATGTGTGTTATATCACAGACTTGTTGACAAGGCACACAACTACAGTAATCCTACGGGGGAAGCCTTGTTGCAAGTTTGCCTATATGTATATTTTCTATTCTTCACAAAGCCTTTAAAACTAAACCACAACAAAATTATGACTTGTGGAACCAATGAGGCTGAAAACACTACAACTGAAAATCAGATACCATGACAACAAGTGAAATATAAGACAACCACTACATTAAATAAGATTTAGAATGCTGCAGAATTTTCTAAGTCTTGGGGTTGTTTTTTTTAAATCGCTGGCTGTTACAGGTTGTTTCAGGTCTGAGTACTGACACAGGTCAGTAGACCTTCCTCTTCCACATAAGAGGATAGAAAGACCTATTTTATTTATCATCAGGGGATTAGGAAGACATAGGAGCAACTCTGCACAAGTGGAGTTTCAACAGGCAAAAACTGGGAAGAGTAAAAGAGAAACGAAGCCTCCTAGAATCTGATAATCTTTAGGAACTATCTGGCAAGATAAAGGATCACACTATCAAGCAGGGCTGCAATTAGGCTGATTTTTAATTGCAAGTAGATTTGATTAGTAGTGGAAATCACAGTATGAGGAGGCAATTTAAAATCATATTACAATATTGAAGTCACACAGTAATTAAAACTAGATCACATCCCTAGTAAAATATTGGAAACCAACAGCCTGAGACAGGCTGCCCACATTCCTTTTTATTAACTCCTGATTCCAGCAGGTTTCGATTTTATATTCTGCCAGATATTGAATAAAAAAGCTAATTTTAATTCTTTCTAAGTCTAAGGAATTAATTTCCATTAGTTCTAGCTAAGAAGTCACTCTTTTAAACAATCTGCCAATAACTGGCATGACAGTGTGGCGTGGGGAGGAACGGCTTTTCCCATGTCCCTTTGTTTACAGGACTTCCAGGCATTATGCCAAGATTTTTCTCTATGTTAAAGAAAACTCCATTCTTTCACATCCTTCATTTTCCTGCACACAGCTTGACTCCCATGCTGTCAAATTCCCTTTGAATCCTTTATACATTCAAATCCAGTTTGTTGCACTTAGAATTTATGAACAGCATTTTTCTTTTCTTGTTTTTCTGAGCCCAGCAGTGTGGGGATAGAAAACAGGAGGTGGTGAAGAAGCAGCTCTTTGATTTACACCTGGCTTCTATTAGCTTCATCTGATGGTCCCTAATCCTTGCATTAGAAAGGGCTGTAAAATCAAACCCTACCCACCCTTTTCATGGCACCCAAGGTTTCTCAGCTGTTATTGCATCTCCCCTCAGTTGTCTCTTTTCCAGCCAAACAATTCTGTGTTGCTCACTACCAGGCACTTGAGTGCGCTTGCACAATGTAAGATAAGAAACCATCTAAAATATCGATCAGAGATTAATAAAGACTGTAATGATTGCATCTGAATTTCAAGTTTTTACCTGTCTGATGTTAGGATTTTATTTGTCAAAACACAAAAACAGTGCAAAGTATATCACAGGTACTCACATTCTTGAGTTTGACTGCTGTAATGTCAGTTTTGATTAGAACAAAGCTATTAATTTTCTGGAAGGTAGGAAAAAAATGTGGCCATTTATCCGTGCAAAGATATACCCACACAAGGGCAATTATTAGCAAAATATTACCCCCTCCTCCACAGGAAAAGAGGGGGGAAAAAGAAATTCTCTTTAAAAACACACAAATATTTAAATATTATCCTAGGCTGTGACTGGTCTGCTATGTTCTGCCTGCTTTGTTTCCCAAATCTCTAGTATCATTACACTACCATGATTTTATCATGACTCTCAAACTAGTTTAAAGCTTTAAATTTTTATAAAGAACAGCTGTTTTCACAGCATATACCCTCACTCAGACCCACACTGACTTGAGCCTAATGTTAACAAGGATTTTCCTCAATATCAAAATCACCACTAGGAAAAAATTAAAGTATTAAAGCTAATGGGTGTTGTATGCCTTCATCTCATTGGAGTATTTGATGTAACATTTAAGCATTAAGCTTAAGCTTTCAGAATCTTACTTTACAATACCAAAACCATACATACCCTCTTTCTCACCTTACACATCTGAGTTTAAGAAACGGAGTGACAGTGTCCAGTACTCTCAGCTATTCAGAAGATCCGCAATTCTTGGTATGCATCAGGAGCAGAGAAAGAAGAGTTAATGAGTATTTACTTTGATGCTTTAGACCTACTGCCTGTGTGGATCTGCAGTCCAGGAGATATGCAGTATGACTTTTTAAGTCTTACAATAATTTCAGAGCAGTGAACCACCAGAAGTCTCTCTATAGCCACTCAATATGATGAGCAGATGGCCAGTGCTCTCAATTCTTCCTGTACCTTTTTGCAGGTCCAGGCTCATAACCTCTTCTGAAGAAATTGTAAAGGAGGAAAAGGAGCAGGTGGCAAAAACAACATGTTGAGCGGTCTTAAGTATCTTTTCTTTCACAAAACTTCACCTAAGGCTAGAAAATTAACTGAAACTAAAATTAACAACAAGAAGAATGAGGGACACTTTTTATCAAAAGAGCAATAACAAAATTGCCTTCCCCCAAAGCTAAAAGACACTGAGAACAGTGATGAGGAGGGACCTGATGACCATCACACCACTGTGTAATTAGATATATATTTCTGGTATGGAAATATCACCAGTGTTGGCTACAAAAGCAGCTATTATTCCAGACACAGGAAATTCACAGTTTTGGGGGATTTTTTTGCTTCTTGCTGCTTATACAACAATGGCCTTATTGCATATATCCAGACAATACAATGTGTTAGACAAGACTGAATTCCACTTGGACCTCTTCCCAAATGTTATGAGACAGACAGGAAGATATTAAGAAAACAATCCTAATCTTTTTACACCAGTAACCAATTTTACTTAGACTTCAAAAATCTACTAAAACACAGGGAATCCTGCAGACACGGGAAAACCGTTAGAAGGTTAAACTGAAATTATCTTAAATAAAAAGTTTGGACGGGGAATTTAAAGTTTGTCTTGAATAAAGACAAGAAGGGTAGGGGTGGAAATCATAATTTTAATTGCACTGTGCAATGGAATCATCCCAGGGAAAATTATATATATATGGAAAAAGAACAAAACCAAACAGCTCCATACTTCCATTGGAATACTTTTTCATTCTAGGGCTTCCAACTCATATCAGAACTGATGGTCTCTAGCAGGCTCTTTGAAGACAACTGGATATTGAAAACCACTTATAACTTGCAGAAACATGTCTCTAAGGCATATCTCCATTGCTGCTAATGCCAAGTAAAAATACAGAAAATTTAATTAAAAACAGAGACTTAAACAAAAGTAGCTTTATACTGATTCTCAGTGGCCTTATTCTTTTCACTCTTGACAGCAATCAGAGATGGAAGGTCTGATGTCCTGTAAACTCCAGTCCTCATTCTCCCTTGGCAAGATCTCAGTTCAGAGATGTAGCCTTCAAAGCTGAGGTTCCCTTCAGAATCATCACAGGAGCGTGTGCCAGACTCCTGCAGTTTGACTCCATCCACATCAATTATCCTGTTTACAGGGAGCTCTGTTCCGGGGTTCCCTCTCACTCCGGGAGGATTAAAGTTTCTGCTGGTCTTTGCTTTGTGAGAGGTCTGCTCACAAGAGTTTCCTGAAGTCCCTTGTGAATCTTTTTTCTTTCTGTTTGCACCTAACAGAAGAATTTAATAAAAAAGAAAAAACAAAATGAGAGTTACATATCATCTGGTTTCAGCAGTTTTCAATATTGCAACTTCCTCTGAGGTCCTAATTGTAGATAGTCAGCTGGGATATTCATCCATTCCACCAAAGAGCCTTATTGATGTACCAGATAGGTAACTAAACATTAGATCTCAAAGATAAATGTAAAATGCTAATATGTATCTGTCTTAATTTAGCATTTTTCAGAGTTTTTAAAAAGACTCCATTAAAAATAACTACTTAGTATAGTTTTGTGCACCTCTAAAAGAAAACATTCTCACACCAGCAAACCCAAATGTGAAGAAGAAAAATATAGAGCTTCCACAGGGGCAGAATGGGAGATGTTCCATCATTTGAACTGGGCTTCAAGACCCTGCTGAGACATTATTTTTACTTGCCTAGGTCTTAATTCTCTAGCAGACTGGGAAGGTATAATTTGAATTTGCAGGTCACTGCCCTGAACTACAACTGAGCAACTATGGGCCACGGTTTACAGGCAAAGAATGAAAGAAGAAACTTCACAGAATCATGAAATCACAGAATGGGTCAGGCTGGGACGGACCACAGTGGGGCATCTGTCCAACTTCCCTGATCAAGCAGGGTCCAGAGACCAGCAGAAGCTTTAATCCCAGAGCACACGCCATAGGATTGTGTCCACATGGTTCTGGAATATCTCTAGTGAGGGAGACTCCACAGCCTCTCTGGGCATCCAGTTCCAGGGCTCAGTCACCTGCACAGTGAAGTTTTTCCTCATACTCAGGTGGAGCTTCCTGTGCATTAGTTTCTGCCTACTGCCTCTTATCTTATTGCTCAGCACCACTGAGCAGAGCCTGGAAACATCCTCTGTCACCCTCCCCTCAGTTATTTTTACACACTAATGAGGTCTCTTCTCAGTTGTTTCTGCTCAATGCTGAACAGGCCCAGCTGCCTCAGCCTTTCCACCCAAGGGAGATTCTCGAGACCCTTGATCAACTTAGTACCTCTCTGCTGGACCTGCTCCAGGAGCTCTGTGTCTCTCTTGTCCTGAGGAGCCCAGAACTGGACACGGCACTTCAGATGTGCCTCACCAGGGCACAGTAGTGCGGCAGGATCACCTCCCTGGCCTGCTGGAAATTCTCTTCCTGATGCACCCCTGGATCCCACTGGCCTTGTTGGCCCCCACTGCTGGCTCATGGAGAGCTTGTTGTCCACCAGAATCCCCAGGTCCTTCTCCGCAGAGCTGCCTTCCAGCAGGTTGACTCCCAGCCTGTCCTGGTACACAGGGTTGTTCCTCCCCAGGTGCAGGACCCTGCATTAGCCCATGTTGAATTTCAGCAGGTTCCTCTCTGTTCATCCTTCCAACCTGTCAAGGTCCCTCAGAAGAGCTGCACAGCCCTCTGGAGTTGGAGGGCTTTTAAACACTCAAAAACCACCTGAGCTATGTAGGACATTTTTTTAAGTTTTTTTTTCTCTTTTGGTACAGCACTTCTAAAGTCACAGTTGCCAGGATTCAGGCCTATTCTCTAGAACTACACACATAAAATCATTACTATCCCAAGACAGCCCTTGGACTTTAAACCCAAGGGTTTAAAGTTTAAATCCTTGAGCTCCCAAAAGCCGGTTTTGTGTTAGGTGTGAACTGCAAACTGCATAGAACTTCTTAAAGCAAATGCACAGAAGTTGATTTGCCTGTGCCAACAGCAGCAAGAAAGGAAGGATGAAGAAGGAGTTGTTTTCAGGATTTGCACCACAGTTAACAACATGGTTGATGTATTTGAGGTTCCCCCTCATAATGATATAAAAAGGGGCAACATTTTCAGGGAGAGAGAACTGCTTTTATTAGATCAAACTGAGAGCCAAGAAAAAAAAAAAAAAAGGAGAAACTTAAAGGCACACAGGCAATTCTGAGGAGGAGCTTCCATTTCATATTTAATTCCTTTTTTTTCCGTATATCTTTTTATCCATTTTTTAAAAGATACCATCTTATCCAACATGCTTTACCCAAAATATTTTGAAACATTTTGCTGCAGTACACACAAGTGCCTGACCAGCATGTTTAGCCACACAAATCTCATGAGACTGGTGTGGTTAAATCCCATAACTGTCTTTCTTTCAAATCTCTTATTTGTTGTTATTTCATGAAGTGATTGATACAGTTTTATGCAAAGAAAAAAATTTTCAATGTATAATCATAATAATCAAGAACTTTTTGACATGGAGAAAGGGGAAAATGCAAATGAAAAAGACAAGAAAAGTACTTTCATACAGTTTCAATCAAATCACTCCAGGGTCTTCTCAAGAGTTAAAGCTTTCTATTTAAGAAAAATAAGTTAAAATCCTAAGTGGTGAAATGCTTAGTGTTTTAGCTACAGCGCAACCCCACATGAATGGATATTCCACATCAGTAATGCTTGCCTTTTTTTCAGAGGAATTAGATCAAACTCCAAACAAATCAGCTGAGCACAGAGAGGCAGAAAGCTTTCTCAACACTATTAGCCCAGCACGACTCCAGCCTACTAAATTGCGGCTAACATTAATGGGACTATATTATACTTTGTGTTTAAATCTTCCTACTTCAGCCAAACATTGGCTTAATTTTAACTGCTGCTTGCATGGCTGTGGTGCAAAATGCTGTTCTTCTGTTCTGAAATGTTTACACATGAGTGTACTGAATTGTTCTCTTGATCTCTTTAATCTACTATTCTACACCCTTTGAAGAAGATCTCTGATTCTCCTTTCAAGTTGGTTTAAAAGAGCTACAAGTTGCTAAAATGCCTACTAATGACAAATTACCGTAAATACATTGCATTGACAGAGCATGAGTCATGCAGTTGTCCTAGCAGAGAATATATCCTCCTATTAAATGTCATGTAAAGGCACAACTTTGATGGTGGTGGAAGGTCTCATAGCTCTATTGACTTGAACTAGGCTGAAACACTTTCCACAGTCAAAAGACACAGCCTGCATTAACAGGGTACAAGAGATGAAGGAGCTGGAAACACTTACTGAGAACACTATGGAGGGTGCAAGGATTGCTGTATTTATTTGGTTGCTAAGCCTTTTTACAGCTAAATATGAGAAATGCCATTAAGTCTTAGAATTATGGTGTCACTGAGTCACCACACAAAGCAACAGGGCGTGCAAGTTGGCTAAGAGGAACAGAGCAAAAATAAGGTCAATGTTTGCTCTCTGGCTTCACAAGACACAAGCTCATCTGAACAGGAATATATCCACATTATGGACATATTTTTCTAATAATGTCCTTTTCAGGAGCAATCTCTCTGTAGCATCGAATAAATTACTTCTAGAAGCAGGACAGTAATAGAGAATAGCTTGTCTAAAATACCAGTTTAAAAGAATATGGAATTACTTTTTTGGAAAAGAATAATGGGTGATACTGTGAAGATGATTTCACTTTTCCCATCAGGGTAGAAAAGATCTTGGCTCACCTACACCAAACAGGAAGATGATTTCAGAGTAGCACTAGACAGATAAAAAATATTGCAATGTGCTTTTCTTTTCCTCATTTTTTTAAGAAAAAGTTTTTATGAAGCAAGGCTGTTTAACACAAACAGTAGGCAAGATTCCCAAAACCAGCTTTTGTATAAATGTATCCCACAAGTTTTTAAGGAGACTCAAGATTTATATGTACTCAGTGGAGCTTTACAATGAAGTTTCAATGAAGTTTACTTTTGCTCTGGTCTTCTTCTCATATTTTGAGTAACAGATGCCTGAACACACTTAAATATGCAGGGCACCATCTAAGGTGCAGAGAGCTTTCACAGGTAAAATTTCTCTTCATATATTCTTGCACTGAAATGATGAAAATCTCCATGGATATCTCTGTGGACTGCTTTGCCTTGTACAAAGCATGATATTACATTTTCCCAAATCTGCCAAACATCCTACCTAATGTCAGAAGGGAAAGGAAGCCAGTGCTGAGGACAGCAGTCACACAGATGCATTTCCAGGCTGGAATACCACAATCACACCTATTGGTAATCTTCACCTCCCTTGCTAAGCACTCCATGCAGCTCTCAGGGAATTTTCTTGTGCATCTGATCCTGTCAGTATGTTCCAGCTGGTTTAAAGATGGGAAGATATATATCACCTTTTGTCCTTCAACCAGAGACCTGCTGTTACAGACTCACAGCCAAGTGACTACTGCTTAGAAAGCTAACTGCACCCATCTGCATTTTTCCAAAGGTTACTACAGTCAAGCACTGTTTTGGCTGTTCTCCTGATTTTGGTTACCAATATATCCCTTCTTCTGATATTTGGATTTTTGTATGATTCTCAAGCACTCTAAATTTAACATCATGGAGAACTCTCTTCATAGAGGAAGACAAAGGGAAATCTTTTTCTTCTGTATAAAATATTCCTCAAACTCTAAGCAAGAGATTATAAGACATTGTCTTCCAGGTAGTTTAGGAATAATGGAGCATTTGGCCAAATTCCAGAAAAAGACAAGGTCACAAAAACCCTGGAAATTTCAGGAACAGTATTAACTGCCAAATGTAGATGATAGGATCATATAACCATAAGTCTAATGCAGGTGCTTAGGGATTTAAAGGTCCATCCACAACACCTTGCTGGTATATTGTTTCTATACCATAATTATTAAATTCATCTATTTTTGATGTCCCAAATTTTAGTTACGATCTTTTAATAAAATCTCTTCCATTTAAATTGAGCATTTCACTTATCATTCTACTTTGCTAAAATAATACTGTTCTTGTCAGAATCATTTACTATTTAGATGGCTCTCAGTTCTATTGAAAGATAACAAGAATATCCTGCTGATTTTCCTACCATTGATCCCAGGCATTCGACTTCTAATGTCAGAGAGGATCAGAACTCAGTGAAAGAGAACAAGCTTCAGATTAATGATTTTATGCTGACTTACAGCAGATAAGAATCTGTTTGAAGTATTTCATAATACTTAGAATATAACTCTTGTGAAAAGAAGCCAATGAAGTTTTCAGGGGCAGTTCCTGGAATCGGTGATTTACAGGCATATACCACCCCCAAATGTAATCAGTCATTTTCAGTCTCCAGGGCAGGCTCTGGGGTGTGCTATAATTTGGGAGACTGGGCAGACACTGTTTCAGTCACTGACTCCATGGATCCTTTCCCAAGGTGGTACCACAATGCCTGAGAGATCATTTTTTAACATAAGACTGAAAAAAGGAGGTCTGTGATGGTCACTTTTGTAGGGGGCATTCATATCAGGGTCCTGGAAATACGTCAGTACGAGTAACTCTTTTCCTTAACAGGGACACAATCTGACAGTGTCACTCTGGGAAAGGCACTTCTCCTTTTCTGTCCTAAACTGTTAGGAAATGCTACTTCTAAATTTTAGCCCCCCCTTTAGTTGTGGATTCTTTTAAGTGGTAGATAAATTACTTCCACACTGGCTGACACACTGTTACTACAGCAAGAATTATCTTTTTAAAAAAAATTTGTGAAGTGATTTATGCTTCCAGAAGGAAAAGGATACTTTACATTTAAGTTTCAGAATTCTGCAGGTTAAATTTTCTTTAGCAGTTTCCTTCTTTTTATCTCTTAATTAATACAGTACCAAGGAGAAAGTGGATTTAATAAAAGATTCCTACCTACAGTTTATGCTAAATCTTTTCAAAGGAAATTTGACTTTATATGCTGAATTTCACTTGCCTGATGAAACAGCAACTGCAGCATATGCTTGGTGCCTTGAAATCTGACTCAGTAAAATGAAGGCATCAAGCTAGGAAATGGGTTGTTCTACAAAGCAGCAACATTCTGCATTACCAGTTTATTCACTTTTGTCCTGGCAATTTCAGGAATACATTTCCAGCATTAAGTTCAGAAAGACAGGGTGGAAAGAAATCCTTTCATTGTGCTCCTCTCCAACGCATTCACAAGAAGAACAAAGCACCAAACATTATTCAGAAAGACAATTTGTAATATTATATGGAAGAGGGAGCTGGAATGGCCACTGATGCTCACCAGTGGCATATAGATGCAAAAGAGGGAACACTGCAACCTGTGTTTGCTGAGGGCAGCGACCTTTCATGTAGATGGCTACAACAGCAGCTGAAGGGAACAGCACACAGTGTCATTTAAAAGCCATGAAGAGTATAAGAATAAATAAAATGAAAAATTCTGAATTTTGATCTAGGCAGACATGCATGTCCTCAATAACACTGGCCAAACTGACCAAACTTTCTCCAGTGCTAAAACTGAAACAATTTTTGACTACTTTCCAAGCAGTAGACATGACCAAACATTCCTGTAAGTAGCCTAAATATCTTCAGCCCTCAGTTTGATCTTCCAGCATGTGTTGTTAACACTCATTTTGGTTTTCCATCAGTGGTCAGTAAGAGTAGGTTTCATTATTGCAGAGAGTGGTATGTTGGGAAATGGTGGATTGAATTACTTGAATCCATTTTGATTTAATCTGTGATTCATTATGTTATTTTTTCAATTATGAAATTCTAAAATGTGGTTTTGCAGAGCTACCATTTACATTTCAATCAATAACTCAGTGAAGCTCACCATCCAAATGCTGCCATGGGTTTGCGTAGATCTGGGTTTGGCCCATGTACATTTGGTTTAAAGAGCAGCTGTCATTTTTCTAACATTTCATCTAGTCAGTGGTAAAATTTGTAGTTATTTCTAAAATGTTTGTCTTGTTGCTTGATCAAAATAAGTTCACATTTCAAATAAACATCCCCCAAGGTCTTGCTTGCTTCCCATTTGTCTGCTCTACACTCTCCTTCTCCTTTGTCTGTTGTTGATCACAGTCATGTACTACATGTAGTTCTCCCATTTAATCATGTTTTGATTAAAAGAGGATTAACAGATTCCATCCTTAGTATTTCTGCATCCTCACGAGTATTTATTTATATTGATCCAGAATCCAATTATCTTCTATAAATTTACACAGAACCACTAAGGATGTAAATAACTTCAAGAAACCACCTTTGTTAAAAATAATTATTTACCTTATTTTTACATGTTTTCAGTCATAATCACTACCTTTTCTTAAATTTTTATTTATGTTCTCATTTATGTGGTTATCTTGATTTGTACAGGGTACACCACTGGATTGTCTCTAAAATATGCCACATGAATTAAGAAATTATGTGAAATATTACTTATGTAAAATATTATGTAATTTATTACAAAAACAAAGGTTTATTTTGAAATTTTGAAGATAGACGTGATTGTTCTTAATCCTCTTAACTATCACAAACTTTTTTGCACTTGGAACTCATTACTGTTAAATTGAAAAGTTTAGTACACAAAAAATGGAAGTCACAGAAATGCCACTAATTTTATCTGGTGTGTAATCCTCAGCTGTGGAGTACTGCATCCTCTCTGTGAATAATAAAAAAGAGCAGTTGGATTTTTGTGTGTGTGTGTGTGTGTGTCTTTGGGAACAATAGCCAGTCCCAGGCTCTGAGCTCTGAGAGACTACTCAGCATTTTTTTCTGCATAATTTATCTATCTTTCACAATAAAAACATCCTAGCACTGGTACTAACGATTCCATTTCTGAAAGAAGTCTTTCCAATAAGAAAGCAAGTTGATTGTGAGGATACAATTGTATATCTATTCCAAAAACAAAGCAGCTTCTTAAAAATAATGTTATGTAACTTTATATTGTCTACATTCACTCTTTAACTTCCACAGACATTTTATTAAAGTACAATTCCAGAGAGTTCACCATGCTTTTATTTTCCCTAGCTGGCTCTCTATCTTAACCCATGACATTATATACTAGTTAAAAAGGAGTTTTGAATAAACACCTTTTCTGACTACATTGCTGGATCCAGTCTATACATCTACTTAAAAAAAAGTCGTATTTGGTAGGCAGTTAATTCCACTGATTCTAATTGTAGTGTCATTTTAAGAAAAATTCTTACCCTAACTGAAAACAAAAAGCCCCCAAAACAACAGCCAATTTTTTAAGAGAAGGACGAACAATTTGATGGTCTCCAATCTACAGTCTGTGCACCTTCAATCTGGATTGCTGGAAATTGTCCTACCGGAGGATGAAATGGTATTCTATGAAAAAGTCCAATTGCTCTTATGACTAAATGCCCACCTGCTCTGCAGTAGAGGCAACAATCATCATGAACAGCTCACAGGCCAGTGGAATATTGCTGAATAAACAATCCAGTGCAAGGCCTGTGGCTTAATACTCACAGCTCTTCAGAAGACAAGGTTTGGAAGGCTGCCTTTCCCTATGGCAGGTCTTTTGCACTTGGGTAATGCATTTGCCCAAGCCACTGGGAATAACTGTACAATATTCAAAGTACCCAGATCATACCAGGCAATTAAAAAAAATAAAAGTTAAAGAGATTAAATTGGCATTTTAACACTTTCAAAAATGAATGCATCACTTCAAGCCATGATCACACAATAATTATTTCTTCCACAGATGGGTACCACCATTATATGCAGAGACATGAAAGAATGTCTTCAGATTTCAGAAACCTCTGATTTTTGAAGTGGGAAATTTGCCAGAACTAGCAGGCTTATTCAAAATGAAGACATTTTCTCTTGATGAGTAACACAACTAGAATCAGTAATGATTCTGGTGTTGCTAACTGATTTGCTATTTACTTCCTGGCTAAATATTAATACATTATAAAAACATTTCACTTATTTCAGGAAGTTAAGGACTGTGTTTGAAAATTTGTTCTCAAAAGCTCTCTCTGAGCGATGCAAACCTCATTTTGCTGTCTTCCATTGTTCATATTTTGCTTTCTAGATCACCAAGTGAAAAAACCCTCAAGAGTTACCCATTGCAGGGATGGACCCTAGCCTGGTTTTACTACATCAGCAGAAGGTTCCCTGCAGAGCATGAGGGACCCCTGCCTTCCTCCCCGTCCTTTTCCCAGCATTTATAAACCCAACACATGCAGGGTAAGCACACACGTCATTCGTCTTCATGCCAGTTTGAAACCAAGATTACAGAACCCTTCAAATTATGTAGCCATTATTTTTCTCTATTTCCCAACATTTTAATTGAATAAACCAATCAGAAATGTGATTTCCATTGATAGGAGATTATGAATGAAGAACCATTAAAGCACTTAAAAAAGCAACCATTATTAATGATTTAGTCCTTTGAGATTTCGATTCTTGACTGGAGAGAGCTTCCAGAAGTCTTTATTATAATTATGTACATCATTGAACAGCCTTTCCATGCAAACTCCAATCATGAAAATAGAAAAGTTTTGTTTCAGCCCACACTTTTTCCATAAAATCACCGTTCTTTTATAGAATACAGTTCCCATAAAATAGGAGAGTATTGTGAGAGGAACATAGAATACAGTTATTATATCCAATAAGGTTGTAGCAAAAAAGGAAGATGTTTTACATCTTTTTTTAGAATTTTGTTATTCCTTAAGAAAATAATAATAATCTGGTTTGTCAAAAAGCTAAAAGGAATTTAGATCTTCAGCTTTGCAAAATTAGTTTGATTACTTACTCTCATAGGTGACTGGCAGAAAAATAAGACACAATCACCAGTGAAAGTAGAGGAGACTAGCTGGAATACTGGCTAATTAAAATCCACTTAAAAAGTTAAATTCAATATGGAGGGTATTAGCCATTTGTTGTGAAAAAGTCTAAATAATTTTAAAAGGGGAACTGCTACAGACTTTTGACTGCTTTACTTTCTTTCATGGAGGTCCACGAATATGTGGGAACACAGTGACTTTTGGAAAAACTGGATTTTCATCCCCCAGAACACAATGAGACCTAGTTAACAGCACGACAAGCCTCTCTGCAGAACTTTTTTTTTTTAATTAAGCTTTGCAGTGCTGTTATGTAGGACCCATTTCAAAGAGTAAAAAGAGGTGTGTGGTCTCCAGCACCCATCCAGCCCCTCACTTCTTACCCAAGACACCAAATAAAGAGGTGGTTACATTGCTGAGATCACCAGCTCATTTCTTACAGGCCAGGGAAGAGTTGCTTTAGTTTAAAATAAGAAGGAAAGTAATGAATATGAAGTTTAGCCCAAGAACCCAAAGACAGAAGAAATTCTCCTTTCAGGAGTTCCTGTTGTGACTAGTTTTAAAGAAATCTCCTGTCTTATCTGCCTTCTGGAGCACATGCCAATGCTATGGATTTCACATGTGACCCATCAGCATCTCAAGACAGCATTCACCCTTTGATGTCTAAATTATTAACAAATCTAACATTTGTCAGCTTTGTCTCATGGTAATTGCTAGTTCATATCTATTAATCTGTTTGTTAAAGAGGATAATTTCAATCAGAATTCTTACTCCAGGACTGAAAGAATTTTTAAAATAATGAAGAAAATCAAAGCTTAAAACCAGTTTGCGTAACTAGAGCTAGAATTTATTACTCCTGAGAGAACAAAGATACAAAATACATGTGAAAACTACACAAAGATTTCTACAAAGTAAAAAGTAGAAAGTGGGAAAAGGGAAAGCTACAGCTCAGTGGTTACACAGAAACTTATGGCATGCATTAAAATATTGTAAATTCATGAAGTTTTTTTTAAGTGCAAATGGTTTTTTTAACAATTCTCACTGAAAAATATGCAAATTGATACCTATGTTGTACACTTGTCATATTATCAGAAAGACACCAACACAAATCTATGCATATATACATCAATATGTCTGAAGTACATTTTGTGGTTCTGTTATTCATAGGCACTGGTTACAAGTCCGTCCAATACTCAGTTTCAGAAATTAAGTGGTAGCGCTTATAGAACATTTCTCAGACACTACTAATAAAGGAATTGGTTTTTAGAATACCAAGAGGATGAAATAATTTGCATTGCCATTTATAAGCATCCAACAACCAAAGAAATATTTACAAATCATCAACCATACAGATAAGGAACAGTATCAAATACTCTGTGTAAAAAGATAAATAATTAAAATGTATATTCCCACATCACAAAGAAATGTGATCATACAAATATGGCACCATATGTTTGTGAAACATCAAAAATAATTGTAGCACATAGATACCTCTTCTTATATTTTACATTAAAATGCACAGTACAATGACTGTAAAATGTCAATGTCATGACACCCATTGTCTTCAAATTCTTGTTTCTGGTAATAGCAATTACTATTAGAGTCCGTGTTTATAAAGAAATTCCATGCTTCAGCCTTGGGCTGATATTGCTCTGTGATATTGCTAGACCATGAAACTTACATCCTAAAAAAAGTTACGTATTTTCTTTAAAATTATCTAATAGAAAGCTACTTGGTATGTGAATATTCTGGGAGAAAGTGTGATAAATGCAATCTATTTCTCTGTGTAGCAAAGTATGGGTTAAAAAAAATAACATTTTTATTTGTCATCACAAATAGCTAATTTATTAGTGAAATATATTTTTAATTGAGGCTTATCAATTTAAAATTTTAATCATAAGCAGTACTGCAATTTTCAACACATAATTAGGGTTTTTGCTAAAGTACTTAAACTTCCAAACCCTAATCACGTATCTCATTATGAGAAATGGATCAGAAAATCTGGAACACAACAGTGCTATGGAGCTCAAAATGCTGATACCCTGTTTTGTACTCTGAGGGTGAATGAGATAATTATAGCACATGGATGTATTTCAAAGGTTTGTCTGCATGTGGCCATTTTTGGCCACATGCCAAATCCAAATGAAAGTACATTGTTAAAGGCAACCAGAAATATTACAGTTAGAGCAGACTAAGGCAATTAATTTTTTTTTTTTTGTAAAAAAAAATTAAGGTGCAGAGAGAATTTTCTTTCCTGTTTTAATGGGTGCCAAATACTGATTAACAGTGCCAAGGAAAAGTAGTTTTACACAAAAGGAAAGACTATTAAAATCTAGAAATACCTGAATTGGATCTTTGATATCCAGATTTTTCCTGATTACCTGTAAAAGGAGTTGGGGGTGGATAGTTGGCTTCCGTGAGTTTACTGATGTCTGACGGTGGCGTTGGTGGTGGCGGTGGTAGCAAAGTGCTGTTAGGGCTACTAATGTCTCCTTCAGCCACAAGAGTCAAGTCTGCCACATTCTCATCATCTACCATCTGTATGCCTTCGGCTTGGAACTCTCTGGACTGCCTTTTCCATACTGTGGCATTGTTTTCCTGTGCATGCGGAATTGGAGACAATGGAGGACTAAAAGGAACACTGAAAGTCTTCTGACTGTGGAGTGCTGCCAAAGCAGACTTATGTTTATTTTCTGAGTAACCCATTTTCTTAACTGAATTTTCATTTAAGTTTTGCACAGACTCCTGTTTTCCACTTGGTGATGTACATCCCTCATTGCCATCACTTTTTGAAACTCTCTTGTTGAGGCCTTTAGGACCTGCGGGAGTAGATGAGGATGGTTCTGGCCCAGTGGGTGGTAAACGAAGAAAGTCAGGAAGAATAAGGTCTTCTTTCCTTAGCAGTCCACGTTGGTCATCTGCTCTGTTACTTTGAGCTTTGGATATGAGTTCAAAAAACTCTATTGGGGAAAAACCCAAAATTGACAAGTTTTTGTCAGAAAGTGCAATGCCATTAAAAACATTTTCAGCACATTTATTTTCCATGAAGATCTTCAATTCTTTCAAATGCTGCCTTGAAATAAGATCCCATGTTAATTAGGAACTTTTTCAATTGCAGCAATGTTCACTACCATCACTATAATTAAGACCATCAGCATTGCTATTGTAAGAGTTTTGCAGTTTAGAACAGCTGCAATTCACTGAGCCTTGAACAAATCTTCTATTTTGCGCCGTTAATAAATCTGTACACACACACAGGATTTTTTAATTCTTTATACAAAACAAGGCTCTGGTCTTACAGACAATGGGTGCACGTTTTTATATTCTGGATGGGTTTTACCCATCTTAACTCAAAAATAGCATGCCATTTGAACATTCAAAGATTCAGAATGTTGCAAACTTCCTCATTATATTGAATTTCTCTCAGTGTAATTATATTTTATCACAGTTTAAATTCAATTCATTGTGTAGTTTTAAACCAGGATGTTATCATCACAGGGTATGATCAGATGATGATTTAAGTAACCCCATTTTACTTTGAGCTGCAATGAATCAGTAGCTTACAGGTAGTCAATAACCATCCAAGGAGCCATTACCAAAAGCAATGGGGCAGCTTTTTCACAGAGGTTTTAACACAATTAGAAGTGATTTTCTGATCATGTCCTTAATGAAATCCAATGGTTTAATATGCTTCTATATATAAATAATACTTATAGTAGATCAACACTGTTCTAAAAAGTTTCAAAACTTGGCAACAAGAAACTTATGAATCGTAAGCCAAGAATTATACCACTCCTCAAAAAAGAAGCATTGCAACAATAAACAAACTCTTTGGTACAAAACATAGACATATAAAAATATGTAATTCTTAATATAGGGTCTCTGCATGTCCTAATTTTTCAAGAAGAAAGCACTTTAACTACAGAATATGAAAAGATGCTTAAAAAGGCCATCTCCAACAGGTTAATTAAAATCAACAATTCCAACCCAGCTTATAAATACTGTTTGAAGCAAAAGCCATTAAGAAATCAAGCAACAGAATGTTAGTATCAGTTTTAACTTAGCATAATATGAAGTCATACACTTGCACTTGTATGACCTTGTTCCTAAATCCTCTACTCATACTTGGCAGGCTTTGCAATGTATTTGTAAAAATGACTTTTTAACATGCTTTTTCAAATGCCATAAAATCTGAACGTAGCCAAGATGGAAGCTTCAAAATGCTTCTTATTGCCAAAGTTTTGCAAAATGGCAGTAGGCATATTAAAACATGCAACATTTCTAAGATATGTCATACAAAAAGGTTTCTGAAATTTCAAAGTTCATAGAACAGTTGTGGTTTTTTTCATTAAAAAACAGTCTACAACATTTGGTACGCATTTTCCAAACTTTGACAAATTTCACAAAAATCAAAATAAAATGTGAAAGCCTCGAATTCTGAAGTTTTCAAATTATGTTAATGTTTTACTCAGTCCTAGGAAGAAAAATGAAAATATTAAAATGTGGAAAACAAGTTAACAAAATAGTAAGCAACAGAAAATAATTTAAAATGCACTAATATTTTGTAATAACACTTATATCAAAACCATCTCTTTTGCAGTAGAAGTTTTAGCCATAGTATTTTTTTCAATTCTAGTCAGTGAACATTTATTCACAGATGCACATTCACAGATAAACATTCATTTGCTGTATAAATGTGCATAACCAGATTTTGGATATGCATACTGGGTAAATTCAGCAGTAAATTTTAATCTGCTGGTCAAATATATCCTTTGATTTTTTCCTACTTAGGAAAATAGGGAGGAATGTGTAGGGCTAACAGACAGGTAATTGCTTCATTTAATGTCCTAGGGCAGAGGGTGGTATGCCAAAATTTCTAGTGCTACATGATTTTTATTCATCTTTCTCCCATGGACATCTTTCTATAAAAAAGCAGATTCTGAGGTTTTTTACAATGATACCACAGGAACTATTAAGATGTAATGAAGGTAAAAATAAGACTCAAAATAATACAAGATTACAAATTTTGCTAATTTCTGCCTCTAACCACCGTTCTCCTTTGTTGAATGTAAACTAAGTTTTACAGTTGCCCATCGTAGCTCCTCTGCAGTCAGACAGTACTGCCCTGACTGTTACAGACTTCAGCAGAAAACTTACAAAAAGTCTTACCTGAGTACATTAAGGTCTACGCTACTGTGCAATGCCTGTCAGTGAGTCAAACACTTATGTAAAGGTGAACAGAAAGGCAAGCTTCTACATGGCTTGCAAAGAGTACCAAATGGGATATTCAGCTGCAGTTGAGTAACTAATTCCTTTTTTTTTTTTTTTACAGGAATTAGGTACCTCTCAGTTTTGAAAATCCCACTGGGCATCTACATCTATATTTAGGTATTCTTAAAATTTTACCTTCAACTTCAGAAAACTTGACAATTCAAACACAGCAAACAAAAATATAATGATCATGACTATGATTTGCACAACACAGTATTAAACACATGGTACCTTATCCTACACAGACACAAAACTTTTCTAAGACTACTTATGTTAATATGTAAGCTATAAAGTTCACATACCCTCTGCTTCATCCAAATTTATTTTCTGACATTTTTTTTTCCCAATCTTTGCAATAGAGTCTTCTCTCTTTGACAGCCGGACTTCCCTAGCATTTTTTCCATTTTCGCCTTTCATTTTGATAGAATTAGACTTTCCTAGAGTTCTTCCCTCTCCCTGCATTAGAAGGAAAGTTAAGGTACTACTGACATTTAGGCTCTATCATTGTATACATAATATGTCCTAAGAGAATGAGAAAGTTATTTTGGAAACACATTTCTCTAACACCACAACAAATGCTTAAGTTTAGTCTTGATTATGGCAAAGAATATTTGCCATAGTAGTTCCAAAAATGTATAAATAAATATAATATTCTTTACTCTGAAGAATTCACATAGAAAGGGCCTTTGAACTACAGAATAATTCAATCATTTTCAAACATAGATAAGCCAATGACACACGAAACAACAAACACGACACAGTGAAAGAGTTAACTGATTCATCATGAAGACAAAGTTCTACACAAATAAATGCTGTTGACAGTGGAAAAATATCAGACAAATTATAGATATATCCAATCTAGTTACATAATTTGGCTGATTCAAAATCACGTGTGAATGCAGCCTTTAGTATAGAATTCTAGAAGGAAACAGAAGATGATCTAATGGAGAAAAATCGTTGCAGAAGACTTACAGTAGATACTTGACTTCTTGAAGAAGTTACAGCAGTCTGTTTTACTAATGCGCCTTTTGGTTTATCTGTAAACACCAAACATAAACATACCTTCTGTAACCACCAATTTACAATTCCCCAAAGAAGCAAGATTTAAGTGACAATGATGCACAAAACAGATTTTTGCTTTAAAATTGCTCTAATAGGTACTCAGAAAATAGAGTGAGCACAGTTGATATCCCTGATACTTTTCAGTCAAAACCTACCAAATTCTCCCTCCCATCCTCAAATTTTCCTCATACTGGCAATACTTTAAAGCTTAACACTGCTGAAGTTTCACTTACATTCTAAATTTTCGGTTGCTTTGGACGAAATAATTTTAAAATCTGAGCTAATAACTCAGTTTGCAATTCTCAAATTTAGAATTTAAGCAAGAGAAAGAAAATCAGCAGAAAGGACCATTGAAAAGGTCAAGTCTTTTCCAACCTGTTTCATGCATCAATTGTTTTGTAGACACTGCCACATCCTCCTTGTCATCTTCTAAGTAACCAAATGGCTCCTTCAAATAACATCTGCCTACAGCAAATGCACGAACACACAATCTCTTGTGGCCCTCTTTCACTGGTACATTGCCACAGAACCAACTTCCTGCCAGAATGATCAGGCTTTTACAGCTGCTGACAGCACTTTGGATTTAGGCTTTACTTGTAATCCTTCAATTAATTATCTGTAAGAGCATTTAGACTGGTGACTTTTTGTTCCAATAACAATTGGTTCTGTTTACTAGAAAAATGACAAATCTGATTCTCCTAAATAAATACCTCCATCTTCATTATCCTAGTTCTTCCTCAAAGAGGATCTCTGCTCTAAGTCTATTTAATTTAACCATGTCTAATTTAGTTTTTAAAACTAAGTGTTCAATATCTATAAAAAGGTCTCCTCATAAAACCAAACCTTTGCTCTCAAGGCTGCTTAAATTAATCTAGTGTTAATTGTGCCAAGAGATTGTCAACTGTTCAGTTAATAAATCTTTATTTTTCTAATTATTTTGCCTAGGGTAATCAGACATTTGATCCTTTTTTAGTATTATTTCCAGAAATCATCACTTAAAACTGGAGAAGTAGGCTCTGCTATTTTCTGATGCTGAAGAAGGAGGTTATTGTATCAGTATATACAGGCGCTGCACAAATTGCATCTGTTTTCCTTACACAGAATGTTCCTTACTGAATAATTGCCAAATGCCAAAAGATATTTGGCAATATATTCTCATTATCATTATTACTAGGCACTCTGTCCCTAAGTGTGTGGATCTATGGCTGAGTGCAAGTTAAAAAATCAAGTATTACTAGTGCAAAATTTCTTACAGCAACAATAAAAGCACTTGCTAGCACAGATTAAATTAATCCTCAATCTTCAGAAACTGTACTCATTTTCAGTTAAAAAGAATATATGCTACACGTGATATATCTAAATTTAATCACATTTACCTCACATTCACATCAACAGAAGAAACTAACCAGTGTCAGGGTTTAGGAAACTGAGTTGACATCATAAATAAAAGCTCTTACACCAACTTACCTCTACCCTTTGGTGGTTCTTTTTCATCTAGAACAACCCGTTGCCCATCCAGATTAGATATAGGGACACCAAGATCAAGTGGTTCCTGCTCACCACTCTAAAGTCGGATGACAGTTTGTATGTAATAGAGAAAAAGCTGTTTTCAGAACAAATTCATGCCATCTGACAATTTTGAAAGAAAATGAGCAAAGCATTTTTATGTTTCAGTGTAGCCGTGATTTATCTGTCTTCTACCATTCCAAAAATGATTCTTCCATTGGTGTAAAACTGCCTTGATTTCAATGAATGTAACCATTTCTGTGAGGAGAATGGTGTTTGGGCAAGAAAAGATACATGGAAAAGAAAAATCATCCCATTTGCAAGCATGCACAAATACTCTAGGACCATTAATGCGTATGTTCAGCAAATAATAATTTTCAGAGAATGTGTAAGATTATTTTATATTCTAAATTGGTTGTATTTTGTTAATTTTGTAAGTTTACTAAATGAAGTTACCTTCATACCAAATTTTTTATCTTAAAAATGTGGACTGGTTCAGCTAAAACAGCATACATACTAGGAATACCACAAAATTAACTTTACATTCCTAGGTATTCCAGCATAATGGCACAGAGAACACGTGAGCCAAATGTTCAGTAGTAGACAAGTTGATTCAGTCTGCTTTCACAAAAAGTTTCTGCAAGGGAATTTGTGGCAACCTTCATGATTCCCAGTGTAATGGAATAAAAGCTTTAATCCAATCCACTTTCCCTGGCTAATAGTGGGAGTTGAACTCTGGAAGAAGCTAAATTCGGGCTTGGTAATTTAGGATATTGGATTTATTCTGAAGGAGAATATAAAACAGATGCAGACTAAATATCTGAGGTAACCACTATTAAGCATAATGCTTATGACTACAATGCACTTTATCTCAACATGTAGCTATAGATATTTTAATGCCTAATTGTCAGGATAGGAATCATTCCAGGGACTATCATATGATCTTCTCCAGACAGAAAATATTGCTGCTTGAATTACACCAAAAGATACTTACTAGTCTTGCCACAAGTTCATTAAGATTTAAACCATATTTTGCAACCACAGGCCTTAAGACCTCTGTTACTGGTTTGGTGGGTTTTGCCTTCAGACCAACCGACCGATTGATTGGAACAAGATCCAGCCTGAAACACAGCAGTTGTACCATTAAGTATGAAATATTCCAGTAAATAAAGTGTACAAAAATATATAAAATCCAATCTACAGCAAAGTTATACCAATTTACAGCTAGTAACTAGCTGGAACTGCAGTAGCACAAATCTATCCTAAACGGAAGCAATCTAGAATTTATTATTTTATTTTGATTTCTTTATTATTCTATTTAATTTATTATTATTTATATTTACCACAGAGAAAAATTCTACTGCTTCACTCACCAGACCTGAGTGAAAGTATGAGCCAGTCTATTTGCAAGGTGATCAGACCAATTAAATGCATTCCACAGCACTTTCATCTTTACAGTGGGATTACTCTGACCAGTCTGGTCCAGGATACTTCCAAAGTGAATCCATGCCTGGACTACAGACTTGGATGCAATAAAAATATTTCTTCCCAGTCCCACAGGAGAGACTCACAGCTTCTTATTCAAATACATGAGACGGATTTGGACAAATATTTTAATTTTTAAGCAGAGGAACAAACACAGTGGATTTCCAGATTATGTTACTTTTTTAGGATTGGTGCCACCATATCATGAAAATTGGGTATAAGAGAAACTTATATACCTAAGTTGTAAAAGCAATTAACTTGGAATTTACAGGCTACAGACAGCTCTCTGCAGTGTCTATTTTGCAATTTTGCATAATTTTATTAAAACAGTAGAAGAATAATGAAATACAAAACCAAAAAAAAGAAAAAAAATTTAAACCCAAACAACTAATTCATTTGCACTTATTTGCCTACACAGACATTTTCCTGCACAGAACTGTGCCTAGCTTTGGTTTGGTTTGTTATTTTTTATGCTCTTCATCTGTGCCCTGATTCCTCCATAGGCCTCATTTGACTGTAATGATACCATAGTATGAAAACAAGGACAGGCTTATTACTAACAAAGCAATCAGAAGACATGTACATCATCAGAAGATATTAAAATTATCAGTAATATTGTCAGTCACAATTAAATATAAACTTCATGTTTTCTCTCACAAAAATTACTTAAATTCAAGATGTTTAGTCATGTTGACTATTCCCTTCCCCAAGAAGCCAGAATAACTGAAACCTTGTCTTTCATATTTTCTTTGATTCAACAGTTACTAAATAGAAATGATCAGTTTTAATCATTAAATGGTAATTGATACAGAAGTGGCAAACATTCAGGTAACTAAGTATAGCCACATAGTATTTTTCTTATGTCTGAAAATGTTCCAAATATTTTACTGTATTTGCTTACATAGCATCTACCCAGAGAAGGGAATAATGTAGAACATTTCTACACTTTAATTAACACACAAATAACATACGGTACTGCCCACATAAAGTTCCTTTTTAACTTGGAAACTCAACAAGCTCACACCTAATAAAAGACTGCTCAATCTCAATTTCAAAATTGAATATGTAATGCAGTATTTATTAACCTGAAGTACCCTTAAATAGAAACTAGCCCTGCTTCCTAGGGAAAAGTAATATAGAGCCAAAATGAGAAATGCCTGACAAAATAATCTTTATTCACTTCAAAGTGCAGCTCAGTAATGTAATACATTTTATTTCATTACTTTTTCCTGAAATAATTATTTCAGGAGTTTTTATAGCATTAGTTTGGATTCATTTTGGAAAAAAATCCAGACATTATTTTGAAAAAAAGTATGCTATCAAATATATTACGTAGAACTAAATATATAATGTACTGCATTATATTATATCCATAGTAATAATGCAACATTGACTTGTTTAAGATTCAGGGTTCGTCAGATGAATTTTATTTATACAATTAGTCTTAATATAATTTTCCAGGTGGGCATATAATTACAGATGTAACTGTATGGGAGCATGTCATCAATAAATATATTCATTTCATTTTAAGACTAGGAGGCTCACAGTTCAATTACCATCCCTTTCTTGAGCTACTTCAGCCTACTAAACGTGTTTCTTCCTGATATGGAAGGTTCCTCTGGACCCACAGATCTGTCCAATATGTTTGTTCACTCCGGCTTCTGCTTGAGCAACATCATCTGCTTGAGTTCAACATTACAACCTTTTAAAAATGTCCCCAAGGTGGAACACTGGTATCAAAATCCCACTTGCATCCTGGAGAGCAATCCAGAAAGCCTCTTCCTGCAGCTGCACAGGTAACTGGCAACACACTTCTCACAAAAAGTAAAATGGGAAATGGGATGGAAATGCCAGAGGAAGATGTTATTTTTGACTCTTACCTAAATAAAGTGCGTTTTTCTAAGCGCAGGTCCCGAGACTCCAGGATGCTACTGTCTTGGTGCAACACCAGTGGCTACAGAGCACATCAGGAATAACAGAGGAGAGAGCAAAATTAATTTTAAAATATGTAGAAAGAGCAGCTGTGTTATTAAATTTTTTAAAAGATAACTCAGAATATGCATGCATTCTAGTAACTATTTCATTTACAATATGGAACATGATTAAAGCGTGTTTTCTTTTGGCTAGTTGTGGAACAATGACCAAAACTCAACTTCCACTGAAGTCAGCAGGTATTCAGGAACTTGTTTTTTTAAAACAAGCCTAGATTCTTCAACTTACATAAATTACATAGAAAGATGCATTAGAAAATGTGGCCAGCTAAAAGTCTTTAAAAGACTTTAAAGAAAAAGCCCATAACAATGCACATTCATAGATTTTTGTCATTGGAATCATCTAGATCGATCAAAAGCACAAATTTAACAGAATAAATGCTTTACATACACAGCTTCTCTTTGAGCTGGAGATATTTCTGTTGGACTAAGAGCCATCACACACACACTGCCCCATCCACATCGATTGTTGTCTTGGAAATTTTCCTCAATATTAAAACCTGTACTTTATTTCTAGCACTAATGCATCTCATTCATCTTCGAACAACTGAGTGTCACTATTGTTTTGGGCTTTAATGCAGTAGCATGTACTACAGAACATCTGTTTTCTCTGTGGAGGCTCTCAATTCTCCTTCAATTAACCAGCACTGCCAATGTAAAGCTATAGGCAGAACCAGGTGATACATATCAGTATTGAGAGAACAGAATTCCTTGCCAGTAAAATAGGTAGGAAAATGCTTCAAAAAGAGCCCAGGAGTGTGCAGTACCTTATCACCTTCAACTAAAAACAGGTCCACTGCAGCTACGTTAATGCCATGTTTCTCACAGAGTCCAGAGAGCACCTCTTTGATGGAGAACCCAGATTTTACAGCCATTTTGCTTGAGGAGCCATCTGGAAGGTTTATACAGCAGTATTTGGGGGGTTTATCTTTATCTGGCACAAATACAGGCAATCTTGAGGTTTCAGACTGGAATGGAAAAGGAAAGGTCAGTGCCCAATGGGAAAATTAGTGTAGAAACTTATAGAGTCTGCACAAATCAAACCAAGCCAAGAACCATACTTTCTACCATGCTTTAGAAATCCTTCCAAATACCACAAATATCAGAGAGATTTAAATCCTGGGGGAAAAAAGTTTAGATAAAGATAACAACACTGTACAAATTTAAATTTATTTCAAGAACAAATTAAGTTTTAAACAGTGAGTGTGTAAAACAGGTACAAAATTTACTGTAGAACTCCTAATCATAAAGTACAAGAAGTAAATAAAATCTTGTAATTACAAATATGTAATCTAGTTACATATTTGGGCTCAATAATGACCTACTGATGTAAAAATTACCATTGGTACACTATGAATCAACACTTAAGTGAGGAGGAATGCCTTTAAATATCAGGTTCCTCAATCAAAATTTCCTCTTCTTTTAACATAACCTGAATTCTACACACAAATACACCACAGAGAAATTAAAATTCTAAAATTATTCACTTCATGACCATGCTTTTGCTTTTATTAAAGGGAACTAGAAGTACAATGTTATGGGCTAGGCACTAATCTTTATACTAGAGTAACAGTAGAATAGTGACACTACTACTAAATATCAGACATATCTTTGAAAATTTAACAAAAAGCTCACTTTAAACTTAAAAGGACACTAAAAAATATTGGTTTTGACAGCCTTTTAGGGTACTCATCATGCTTTCTCTCTTTAACTTTCTGCTTTTTATTCAAATCACAGTAACTTTCTGACTTAAATCAGGTGGAAGTGGGAGAGAAATGAGGCGTTGTTGCTTTAGGAAGGCTTTGCATTTTCTGGTTTTTGTGACAAGATTTTTCTGCAACAGAAATAAACCTGACTTCACCACTCTTGTTTCCCTGACCAATATTTGTAGCATAAGCAAAGTTACACAGTTGCTAGTCTATTAGTGGGATACAAAAGCACAAAAAAACTTTTTAAAGTTTCCTTTTTTAGCATTCTTCCTCCATATCAACATAGATAAAATATCTTTAGAGTATTACCTCTATGTTTTATTAATACTGTTTTAATTTTGCATCTCGTTAGTTTTACACTGTGAAGGTAGAACTTGATGATTAGAAATCACAGTGTCTTCATTGCTTATTTTCTGAATGTGACAAAGTGTTTGCAACAAAATTCCCTACTTCTCAGAGTTTTAGGACCAAGTTAAGGCATAATGACAAGAACATACAATTTTAAAAGAAACAGAGAGAAGGAGCACGACAGAAATTAACCTAATGCAACTTGCATAAAGGCCAAGACGAGGGAAAGCCTTAATAGCTGGTTGTTCAAAACAGAATCTCAAAGCTCTGGTAGGTGGAACAAACTATATTTAAAGAGCTATAGTAGCTCACTTTAAAAGGGAAACTTTATTCTGGTAGTTCAGTGGTTCCTGAAATTAAGATAGGCAAGATGCAGAGCATATCCTTCTGTGACAAGGACAAAACAAGAAGTAATATATGAATTAGTAATCTAAAATTGCTTAGTATTACATTTTGTGTTCTAACTGTATCACTTAAAAATCCTTTACCAAAGTACTAAATCAAACAAATTACATCACACTACTTAGAAAATTAGCAATTCACTGTTTTATCTGCTCCCCCACTTGTTGCTTAGTAAGAGCCAGCCATTACCAAGTCAAGACTAGCAGTTGATGACATGGAGCCTTGTGATTCCCGTCTGTATGTCAATCCATTGGACTGAAAAGAATCTGTTTGTGGAAAGAATCAGCAATTAGTAAGGAAGCTTCTTTTACTATTTATTGTAATATGAATAACTATTTCAAACATTAGCTTCTCTGGCCACAAATTTGTCTTCTTTGATTAAAAGGAAAGAAACACCAAGTCTTCATACTGTGCATTGAAGCATGGAAACCAAAGCAACTTTTGGTCAAGTATTTCTTGGTTATGTACCCTTGAATGAACCCACTTGCTTTTACATTTAATTAAAAACTGAACCCTTTTCAAAAAAATCTTAATTTAATTAATTAAATTTAATAAAATTTCAATATTTAATCTTTAAAATTATCCTACCTCTTCAGCTATTTTGAAGGGAGGTAATTATTTTTAAAAGTGCAAGTATGGTATCAGAAAACTGAAATCTAAGATAACTGCTAGTCACTTTCAGAAGGTTTTCTATGTCAGCAAATGGATCCAATCCCATTTCACAAATGAGTATAATGAGAACACTCAAATTATCCATATGATCAAAGATATTTTGTGGAGCATTTACCAGAAGCAAAAAACACAGTAACAATATTGACCAAATTTGGTGCTTCAGTGGAATTGCTTCATTATTTTTAACTCCATGGAATGATTCACTGCAAAAGTTTAATCTCCTCCAGAGGCCATGTACAGGTGCTTTCACAGGGAGATTCTTCCTTAAACTTCCAAACACAATTAAGTAAGTAACAAAACAGCAGGTTACAAGGCTTTTCACACCTCTGACTCTTCTTTTTCCATTTAGTCAGGAAAGGTGAAAACAGGTGGTGACTGTGTTCAAAAGTGAATATATCTGTGTGTTACTGATGAAAGAAATGTAGGATAATGCAGATGGAGGAATTTTTAAATAGTTGTAACTATAGCACTATTTGCTGCACTGCTCCTGGACTTCTTTGTAAAGATTTGAAATTACCTTTCTATGAAAATAGTAGCTCTCTTCTTGAAAAAGCAATTACCAGCAAACAGAAACACAGAATGTACCAAAAATAGAAAAAAAGACTTGTGGAAGTCAGTAAAAACAAGTTTAAATATTTTCATACTTTGATCTATTTACTGGTTCATCTTCTTCCATAAAACTTGCAGCAATGCTAGCCATGCTATGGCCTTCTGACTTGACAGTTCTTTTCCCTCTGTCACTCCCAAAGATGCACTTAGACAGAAACTAATCATGATGAGATTAGTCACATCTATTGCTGAAACAGCCTTGAAGGAAAGTGGAATGTGAATACTCACCGTTTGGATAATCACCATTTTCTCTTCTCTTCTGTGATTTTCCCAAACTCTTACTTCTTGACCAGGAGAAGAAAGTTCCCCTTTTTTTCTTCTCAGTGTCCTCCTCTCCTGACTCTTCATTTAAAGATCTTCCTGACTTTGATTTACCACTTAGCTATCACCAAAACACAATTAAGTCACTGGTTGGATCACAGTTGTGAGTATATTGTCTAAAATAAACCTTCCCACACTTCTTCCTAAAACAAGAGTGTGATGGCCAGGTTAGCTGTCTTCTTTACCCCACGCACAAGTGTCTATGCCAGCATCCCTCTCAGTAGCAATCAAAAAACCCAAAAAAAACCCTCACCAGTGAAAACAAAAAGATACATAGATAGAAACGTGCTACTTGGTAGGGAGTACAAAACAGTGTCTGGAAAAAAGCCATGAAGAGCTCCTGCAAATGTGAAAGAACTGCCCCCAACTCACCAGTAATGCCTAAATTAAAGTGGAAAGGCCATTTGCCTTGCTTTTAAAACACTGAATTTCATTTTGGTATTTTTCCTAGGCTAGGCTTGAACATGAACTGCTTTTAAAGACAATGACACAGTACTGTTTAACATTTACAAGTATAATCAAGTATTTATTAGAGTTGAAGAATACAAATGTCAGGAATGTTTGATATTAAACTAAACTTGCTTTTAACAAGCTAGTATTCTTGTTAGATTATTAGAATATTCGTTTAAATGCTACTTTTTAAAGGTTCCTAGTCATAAGAATACATAATGGCAGATGGGGTAATATGTAGTGATTGACATGAAAAATGAAAAGTTATAATTTACCCATAGAGTTATGTAATCCTATGGTGGTATTATCTACATAAAGAAAAAATAAACCCTAAATAATGTCAGGAGATCAGTCAGTAAGACTACTGGTCTAATTTTTAAGCAACTGTACTTATTTAACACAGAATTACTTTAGTTCAGTAGGTAAGAAATTTTAAAAACTATGCTCTGCAAAAATGAGTTAGATTAGGTTAAACCTTATCCAAAACTTCTGATAAAATGCCTGCTCTCAGCAAAGGTTAAATTACCACATCGTAATTCCCATATTCAGCCAAAATAAGCTTCTGAACTGATGCATTAAAATAGCCCTTACTTTTTATTTGTACACATATGTTTAAATAATAATGAAGATTTACAATTATATTCAGAAAGTCAGTATCTGGAAAACTGATTCAAAGGTAAGGATTTTAAAAAAGTAAGTATTTTCCTGAGTGCATAAAAATTTTGCAATTGCATTTGCTGGCATCTCTAGCCTAACATTTTAATGTTATTTTATATATTACCTTTGATTTTCTAAAGAACTTGAAGAACATTACTTAAAAACACGGGTTTCAGATAACAACAAGGCAAAGGTTACCTTTTTTGGTGTTGACATGTTGGACTTCTCTGAACTGACGCTGTGTTTAGAAGTGGGGCTGCTGGGAACACGCTGAGGATCTGGAAGAGGACGTCCTTCCACTTCAGCTAAGATGCATTCTTGGTACAGGGGGGATTTGAGGAAGCGAGTGTAGCTATCAAACTTCATCAAGTTAAATATCTGAAATCAAACCACAATGGATAATGGTTACATTATCCCACATCAAGGAAATTAAGCTGCTCTATACCAGGCCTGGAGCAAATATCTAATTTAACCAAAACTAAGTTTATGAAAGCGAAGAGTTTTTCTCCTAAATGTCAAACCATATTTTGATTTCTTGTTTTACTTTTGCAGACCTATTGTTTTAAGTGAAGCCATACTTTTACCTCTATATCTTCTCCCATGATTCAGTCAATCTGAAAAAACAGCATGAATGGCTATTTCTGAGGACACAACAAATTCCCTACAAGCTGAGGAAGGTATGCACCACCCAACTGGTTATGGCATTCCCAAGAGCATAAAGGAAAGCCCATCACTGAGATGACCATTTGCAGATCAAAGTCATGTTTCAGATTGTGCAGAGACAACAAGACCATTCTCAACAAGCTTTAGACCAAGGTTTATCTGGCAAACAGCAAGACAGAACAGAGAGCTTGATCCTCGAGGCACAGAAACCTAATTCAAACCAAATGCTAACTTCCATGTTCTTGCCTTTCCCCTCCAAATATTCCCATTCCTGCTGAACTGCTGCCTGCCATCTTTGTTGGAACTTCAAATGCACTTTTTTCTACATGGTAAGCCATGAAAAAATACCTTTGTATTTGTTAGTTTTGCCAGCCTAACATGCTGAAATGGCTCAGCACAAAGTCCAATGTGCCCTCAATGCCATGTCAAAGAAACAATCCAGTATCAAAGATTTCTTTCTTGAAAACCTGCTCACAGAGGGGAATCTGTCTCTCACACCATTCTTCTCTGACTATAGGTACACTGACAAAATTTAAAGAGGTAACTAACTTCAGAGCACACGTAGTCTTCAGGCCAAGTCTCAACAAACCATTCAGTACACACAACGCACACAGCTTTGAAATAATTCTGAAGTTCTGTTGAGCTCAAAGAATAATGCTGTGGTGTATTGCCAAAACAATGTAAAATACAGAGGAGCAATTACAAGAAATTGAAATGCCTTCGTCTCAAGGACTCACAGAAGCACCACTGATAAAAGATTATGGGGGAAAAGGCAGACTCCAACACAGATGCAAAAACCAAGGTAAATAAAAATTACAAAATACCTATCCTTGAGCTTTTTAAGGAAATTAAACTTATAAAGGTTACATTCCTCAACAAATCACAATACTTTAAACTGAATGTATTTTGTGCCCACAAAATAAGACATGATTCTATGGCACAGTTTACACTAACACCTTAAATTTAACACAGCTTCAGGCTGAAAACCAAAGCTTTGCAGTTGCCCCCTGACACAGAATCTAGCACCAAATAAAGATAAAATTGTTATTTCATGCTAGGTGGGAAGAATAAAGAAAAAAATTGCAGAGAACTAAGAGACACAAGAAAAGTTACTGCAGACATGCAGTCTGCAAATTAAATATATTTAATACAGAAAAAAATACAACCTTTTAACTTTGCTGGACAGAGTGATGAGAGCTTAACTAATTTACCTGGAGTTGATTATCATCTGCCTTATTGTGTTTCTAGCCTACATTACGTCCATGATTTCCTATACTCAGCATTAATATTTACATATGAAGTATCATATTTACATATCTTAATGACTTCTGCTTATTTGGAAAAGGCTAGCAGATGCTATTTCTTGTTCTTACAAATGAGAAACATTCTTTTAAAAACATGATCTGAAATTTACACATAAACAAGAGCAGAAAAACAAGAGCATTATCAACTTTACACAAAGTACATGATATTTTATTCTTATTTTAGTATGTTCAAGGAACCAACACTGTCCTCTGTGCAGAAACACACAAAATGCTTGTTCTTATTTAATTCATAAAAAAGAACAGCATCCTAACTAGGTATTTTGGCTCCATCCACACTGCCATTACAACCTCTAGCAACTAGATCAAGGATAAATTCCTCAGGACATGGACAGAAAGCAACTTCCAGGGTTATTCCAGGCAGTGCTTGGCTTGAGAGAGAATGGCCAGAACAGTGCTTTCCAAGGCGCTTTCCCACACACTTCTGCAACTCCACTGCAGCCTTACAGCCACGCTCCCTATTCCCCAGCATCTGATAATGCTCATCCAACAACCACCACAGAGTAGCACCCTTGCACTCTGTGGTCACTGTTCACATCTAAAAACACTTGTGAAAGAACACAGATGCAGAGGTTTTGCTTTATTAAGGTTGTGTCACCACCATGAGCTGAACCTTGGGAATCTGTGGGTGTGTTGCAGCAACTACACAACCCACAGCTCTGTGTTCTTGAGGTGATGCCACCCAGCAAGACCTCAAACTGACCTCCTGAAGAACTGATGCCTTAGGATTTTAGCTTTTATATTTTTCATATATTTATAATCCTGCAATTCTTTAGTGTATAACTCTAAACTCCATATAGAGTGTTAGCTACTCTTTTCCCATTTTGGTCAGACAAAACAATTCCTCTCTAGGCCTGGGATCCAAGTACATCATACTGTCTCAGGCCCCAAAAAATGTAAACAAAAGTGGGATGATGGGAGGAAACTGGGGGTAAACGACTTCATTACCTGAAGCTTTAACTGGAAGATTAACCCCCAATATGCAAACATACCAGACATAAAACCAACATGACCTGTCATCCATTTTGGTTGAAGCCCCTGGGGGGGGCTCTGTCTGCCCTAAATGTACCTGAAGGCCCTTCATAAATATAACTGCTTTTTTACATTCCTAATTTCATCTGGCTTCTGGTTTTAGGTAGTCTCCTAAAAGGCATCAGAACCACACAGTGAAACCAAGAAATTAAGGGCCATCGAGCTGCTGATCACCCAGCACTGACTTCAGCCTGGCAACACACCACAGCACCTCAGACAAGCTCCAAGGCCACCTGCTTGGGCAGAAGTCACTCTCATCCTGCTTCACCTCATTTTTCAGTGGGAGGAACAAGTCTGACTGCAGGATCTGACCGAGGCACGGACAATTTGAGATAAGCAGGTCAGGTACAGACAGGCCTTGTGGCTGGGACTGGACCCATAGCAGGACTTCACATGAGCATTTGCTCCCACATTATGAGCCCTCTAACTAAGGATATTAAGCATTTTCAAAGGGAGAAATCCTGCATCAGCCCTGTAACCTGACTCATAAGGACACCTTGTACTCCACCAACAAGTGGGAGAGGATGAGGAGGAATTCAGGCATAGTCTCCACAACACCAGGATGACAAATGCATGAAAAAATGTCTGGGAAGGTGGTGACTGGTAATTCCCACAGAAGGCTCAGGCTTGGGAGGTGCCTAAGGAGTAGTATAATGCTGGGAACTACCAGACCAACAGTCAGACCAACCTTTCTATCTCCACTTTGCAGAAGGAGGATGATACTATACCCAGCTGCTCAGGTTGCCCCAAAAGCGTGTGGTCTGAGATTGTGTGTTGACTAAGATTGTGACCTCCTGCACTAAAGCTATGGCCTTGATTTCAAAATGATCATCTCAAAATTACTTCTATTAATAAACTGTAAGGGTGGAAGAGTTACCAAAAAGATGATTTAGGAGAAAAAACAAGAAACTTAAATTCTACAGGAAACGTAAAGTGCATCCTGTTGTTACTATTGTAACATCAATAGTTATTTAAAATACATCCACTTCAGAGGTATTCAGATACCAACAGTTTTTAAATCTCTTTGCCTGACAGTACTATTAAAGCATAAGGGAAGAACTCCTTTAAAAAAAAAGGACATTTTACAAACCAAAAGTAGACACTGTTTGTGTACTCATCTCTCCACTAAAGAAAAGAATAACCAGCCATATGCAAACACACTATGCAATCGTGCTGCAACACATGGAATTATTTACTTGTACTAAACCATAATTTCAATAATAGCACTTTTCAGGTTATCTTTTAGTTAAATGACAAGTTTCTACACATAAAAGAAAAACAGTCAAGCAGCCTTTTCTTCTATTCTGCTAACAGAATCTAAAGTATACAGCATGTGAAACTATTTTTATAGATTGTAAAGGAAAATATAATAGACATAAGCACAGAGCATTCATGTTTACTCTGGTTACCTGAAGTTGCTGTTCCTTGAACATATCCGGATGGGGAGAATTGAGAATATCATCTGCCAGCTGTGCCTGGCTATCAATATTAACTGGGGTTGTAGCTTTGCTACACAAGAACTTACTGAAGATCTCCCGAGCTCTGTAAGAAAGCTACAGAAAAGAAATGCTAAATGTGTGTTGGTTTTAAAACCATATTTTTAGCTAGACATTTCTGACACTGATATATTTCACCCAAAAATATATAGCCACTCCTGATTCTTTGATACATGTATTTTTCATATATCAGCTTTTGTTAGGTTTAGGAACATAAATAGGTTTTTTCCTTTAAAATTACAGATATTCATCAAGTTATTTCTTAAGCAGTAAAAGTTGTCCTCCAAATAAAAATTAACATAATCAAGCTGTGAACCACAGCAAGTATTCTTTATCAAGGAGAATAGATTTTTTTAGATTTTAGACCTTTTACATAACAGTTAATATTTAAATAAATCCTCTAAGAGTCAATTTCTAGAAGTGAGAAAAAGGTAAGTATATATATGAATATTTACAGTCAAACCCACTCATTTTTAACTTGCTTACTTTTAAACACCCACATCATGAAAATAATTAAAAACCCACCAAGCTGAGCCCACAGCCCTGAAGGATGGTGCTCAGAAAATACATTGTTTGAAAACGAGAGAAAAAAATCTCATTAGTAGACAAAAGAGTAATGAGAGACTTGGAAGATGAAACTGTTTCTACTAGATTTGCTGTGGTGTAGACAGAAGTGTTGCCAATCTGTACAAAATTCTAATCTCATCAAAACCACCTGACCAATGTAGGCCTCCCTCAAAAGGATGAGATGGAGATTCTCATAATTTGTGAATAAACGTGAGAGCACTTAGAACACTTAGAGCAACAGATAATCTAAGTTATTTATAAACACATAATCTTGGTTGGTGGAGGCAGTCTAGCCAAAAGAGTGTCAGAGGCCTGTGCTTTACATGTTCAATTAACTTGCTCTGCACTTCCATGCACTGGGCTACCACTGCTGGCCCTTTACAACATCCAGGATAGCTTACCTCACTCTTACAGAGCTACCTGTGCACTTTGCTGCAGTTTAAATATACCCAACCTCTTAAATTTTGGTCAGCAAACCCTATTTTAGTGATGTCACAGTACAAAGACCGAGCATAGTTCCAATAATTTCACTAATCTTGAAGAAGTAATAATTTTTGAAGAAGCAACACAATGCACTGAGATACAACATTGACTTACCTCTTTCTTATCATGTGCAGGTACATGGTTAAAATATTCACAGGCCTGCCAAAATAAAATATTTTCTTCACTAAATTCTTTCCGTAGAAATTCCTAGGGGAAATAAATAAATAAATAAATAAATGTCTCTGAGAAAAGTTTTTTGCCAATTCAAACATATTTATAATGATTGTAAACTTTGCATAATGGTAACTTTTCAATCAGTCTCACAGTCTAGTTTTCTTCTAAAGTAAAAATCAATGTATGTCCAATACATACAAAGTGCTTCCCCCTCTTTGTCATTTCTTTTTACATGTATATGACTAAGAAGAATCCATCAAGTTGCAATGAAATCATTTCCAAGTACAAAGTTTGAAATGTCAAGTAGAATATGAAGTAGTGAATAAGCTTTCAATAAAAATTTAAATAATTTATAAACCACTTTTAAAAATTACTCTGTAAACTGTCTGTCTTTAATTGCAGTTCTACTGATATAACAGACTAGATGTTTATCAAGCAGTGTCCATAATCAAGTCTGGAGTCATTGCAGTGTCTTTCTGTGTCACACGGCAACTACAAAAAATAATCTTTTATCACTGCTTGCTGATGTGGTTACATGGGTTCTCCTTGGAAAACACTCACTTAGAGGAAAAAAAATATCTCCAAGTACAACACACAATAATCAGGACATTTATATTACAGCATCCTAAAGCCCAAATGAAGGCTGGTACTGATTCAGTTGGAAAACTCTGCAACCCCAAACTGTTCTGTATTCAAATCTGTATAATCCAATATTCTCTCAGCATCTTAAAATGAAGGCATTTTAATCATCAGAGATTTAAAAAAAGCTATAAAAAATTAACTTGGTCCTCTAAAAATTATCTAGGCACTTACATAATTGGAACAATGATTGTTTGTACTTTAGAGCTTTAGGTATCAGTGTTTAATTGAAAATTTTAGTCTAAGTCAGCCACAAGGCACAACCTTCACTCAACGGCACACTGGTATCACTGAAGCATCTTATCATACAAGGCAGCCTCAAAAAGCAGTGTAAGAAGAATCTGCACGGAAATAAACTTAAGTTTATTTGTGCTTTTCAGATTTACATAGAGTTCAGGGAATCCAACTGTAAGAAAGCAATTGAGATAAACTACAATACAGGGAATCTACATCCCCTAGTAAGCTCTGAAATTAAATTAAAAGTTCTTCAGATACATAACCTGAGACACCAAACGTATAAAAGACAATCCAGAGAGCAGTCAGGGGACAATTCTGCATTTTACATGTAATTACATATTAAAAGAGAATCAAATTAGCGAGCAGGAACCGGAACACAGCGGCCTACTTCCCACTCAGCACAATCTACAGCCCATCTCCCACTTGCTTCTTGTGGCCACAGGATTTGGGCACAGCTGGCTGTCCAAAATTCAGCTTCCCCAGGAAGGCCAAGTGGTGCCCCAGCTGGAACACCCAGCAGCCCAGCAGCTGTCACACACAGCTGGGACACTGGAGAGCTTGGTTTGAACCCCTTGAGGGGGGAACCTGCAAACAGGTCTCTCACCCTCTGGCTGCCTGCTCTAAACAGCTGCTATTATGCAAAGTGTGAGTATTTGCAAAACATGCAAAATCTCTCCTTCTGAGAGAGTAATTCCTGCTCTGTGACAAAGCTGTCCTTAGGAAAGGAAAGGCAGATGCTGGGTCCCAAATGCACCAAGACACTTACTGTGTAACCATGAAGTAAATGCTGATGCCTCAATGTACTTGAATATTGGCAGAGATTTGTAACTGCACAGTGTTATGAAAACCAGGTTGCAAATAAATCTAAGCAATGGCTCTGGGCAACTTCTAGGCCTCAAGAAAATGGTGGTGCACACTATAAACTTTAACTTTCCCTAATTGTTCTTTAAAATGGATATTTCTTTAATACATGCACTTTTGCAGTGTTTATAAAAAGAAATCCTAATTAGAATAAAAAGGGGGGGAAAGTAAAACTTCCAGAATATCTGAGGTTGTCTTTTACTGAAATTAAATGTACCTTTAACGTTCTAATCTGAAAATTTATTAAAATGTCATGAGCTTCTTTTTACATTTTTACTATATGTTTTGAACATACATTGAAGTGAAAAATTAATGCAGCAATCTCCTAAGTGTACATAAGTTTACTGAAGGTTTACAAGTAATCAACTGAACTTTCAGTAGCAGCCCCACAAACTACATAATTTTTCAGATGGACTCTAACATAGATGAGAATTGTAATTTTTTTTCCAGCCTGATGAGAAGTCTCAGAATCAAAGCAGAAACGCTAATAATTCTCAGGCTACTCTGCTAAACCAGGGAACATAATATCCAGGATGTATTATTTTGCTTTCATCTTCTCTGTTTCCTCAAACAGATGTTCACTGTTAATGTGGGTTTTGGGTTCTCACACCAGCTAACATGGAAGTCTGTTTATTAACTATTCTGATATCTTAATACTTTTGTATCAAGCAAAAGTGTCTGAGTTACTTCAGATTTCAATAATCTACATCTCCTACACTATAGGTTTTCTTATATTCCCTTTGTGAAAATTATTTGGGCAGCACAAACTGTCCTTGTGTAACACTTTCAGAATCAGCAACACACTCTCAATGCAAAAGTACATACCCTCAGTTTCCTTGCACTTAAAGTAGAGATTATGCTACTTACAACTTCATAAATTTATTGCTGTGGAGAACAGTATTTACCCTTTTGCATAAATAAAGTATTTATGCTTTGCAAATACTCAGCATTATTCCTTCAAGTTGCAGCTTTAACCAATGCTCTTAGCTACCATAACTACTTACAAAAAGTATATCTAAAAACCTTTTGCAGGAAAATAGGCCACTCTATCACTGTAAAAATCTTCTGTGTGGCTTCCAATGTTTCAGTGGATAGATTCTTAGGAAACTACCAGAAGTACTTCCTTCTTCTTGTACAAAGGCTACAGACATAAAAATAGCACTTTACAAAATGGGGAAGCTTTTTAAAAGTTCCCAGACAAAGCAAAATGTAGCTTCCATTTTCACCTCAAACTTCTCCTATGCAGAAATGCGTGGCAAGATGTACTTTACAATGAACTCTTACTCCGCTGTGAACCCATGTAAGCTCAGAGAGACACTGAGATAACAACTGAGCAGGAATGCACTCCTGTCTTGGGTAAGGATAGTGTCAAAAAAGAGATAACAATGCAGAAAAATGACTGCAGCAGTATCAGAGAGTTTGAAAGGCCTCTTATTGTCCCTCAAAACTCACCGAAAAATATTTAACACCAACAGAATCCTGGAGAAGGCGCTCAAAGGAAACAGCCCAGCTGGCAACTCTCCTTTCTCGAAGCCGCCGGCAGCTCTGCACGCTGGGGAGGCTGGCATTGCTACTCAGGCTGTTTTCACTGATGCAGTCCTTTAAATCAGTGCTGTTCAGCTCTGTTAATAAAAGAAATCAAATCTGTCAATAAAGCAGTATTCACTTTCACTCTTCAACGTTGCTGACTTATCACACCTCCTGCTCAAACTCAGAGTAGTGCAGACTTCTAAATACCACTCTCAATGTTTATTAAGAGCAACTGCATAGAAAAACCAGCTTCAAACATGTCAAGTTTCTTCTGCTCCACTGCAAAGAAAATTAAATGAGTGTCATAAAAGCAGTCTCCTGCCAGAAGCAAAAGGGGCAAGCACAAAATAAAATCTATTCTTTTGTTCCACAAAATAAAATACCTGCTTATATTTCTCACCCTATGGACTGCACTCCTTCATAAGATTATCCAAGGAAAATCAGCCTCCAAGAACCCACTGTTCACCAGGATGTGGGCAAAAATCTCTTAGTGATAGGAGATAGCAAAATTTCACATACACTTAAATTGGTAGTGACAGGGACTCTGTGAAATTTTACATGGAAATACAAGATGCCTGTTAATACCAAAAATTCAGGAAAGGAATCAATTGAGGAAAAGGACATTAAGGAAATTGAGCTAGTAATAGATGTCTTCCTCATTCACAGCAAGTAGAGGCATCAAACCAGAGATCCTCAATGTTTTATGATTTCTGATTAAAACAGTTATTCCCTTCCAGACTCCAGTCAACATACGGGAATAATCTTGAGAACCCAAGATGAGAAATTACCAGGTTCTTTAGATCTTGAAAAAACAGAAGTGATTTTGTATTCTGAAAATCAAATTGACAAGAACCCATAGAGAATTCAGGGAAACACAAAAAATCCCCCTTGTCTAGCAGCCTAACTAATAATTTCAGTATTAACTCCAGATAATCTTTGTCACACAACAGTAAATAGAATATGCACAAAAAATCTTAGTGACCATTTGTTCATGCAAGTGGAAAGGGGAAAGAAAGGGCTGCTTTAAATGAGAGAGGGAACTGCTTACTATAGGGTTCTATTCACAAATTTGTCATTTACTTTTGTCATTTACTTTACCTTTTTACAGGATGCTCCCTCCATCTCCCAGTGTACACAAATATAAAACTGGCAAATGTCGAACTCACAAATACACATTTCATAGAGGTGATCTAAGGTTTAATTCACTGTGAAGACACAACTAAAACCTGAGCTACCTGCTCTGATCTCCTAACAGACCCTGCTTTGACAAAGACAGGTTGTACTAGAGAGATTCCAAACTGAATGAGGTTCTGTGATGAAGGGATGAAAAAACCCCAGGCATTTAATTATTTGAAAAATTTGCAGTAACAGATGTGAGAAAATAATATCCTCAAATTAAAGAGATGGCATATTCAGTAATCTCATGCCAAATGGAAAAGCAAGTATGCAGTTCACTAGAAATGTAAGCTGTTTGAGAAAACTGAATTCACACCCAGTCAGAAATAGACTATTCTTCACAGGGACATTTTTATTATTTTCCTCAGTTATTCACTTGGACTAACTAAAGCAATGAGTAAAAAAATTCACCAAAAAAAACCTACTTTGTAACATGTTCCAAGGCCCCATTTTCTAAGTATTTGAAAGCACTTTGCATTTCCAAACTTTATGTTACAAAACATTGTTGTTTCTCCCTGGAAGAAGGAACTTTGAAAAAAAATCACCATTCAAAACCAGCTACAAGTATAGGAAAAAGTTATAAAGGTAGTTGTAAAGATAAGAAAAAAAATTTAAAAGTTCAGAAACTTAATTTTTAAATGTATTCTTAGCTCAGAAATATTCACTAAGGTGTAACAGTTAACTACTCTGAGTTTCTAGAAGGAAAATTATTTTTTAAGATGAAAATAAAACAAGACAAAGATACAGCTTTAGACTGGGGAAGAACAAAATGTAATTTTGTATTTTCAACAAGGATAATATTTAAGGACACTAGTAACAAATCAGGTATATAAATAATTTTCTTTGCCTAATCACTACATTAATCAAAACTAATTACAAACACTCAGCAAACAATGCCAAAGTCTCTTATACAAATATTTATTCACTTTTTTCTTTAAGACATATGAAAAAGCATAACCAAGTCAACTCTTAACTTCATTAGAGAATACCTGTCACCACAGCGAAACTATTGTGAAAGAAGCTAATGTGAATCTGAAGAGAATGATATCTAAATTTATTATCTGAAGTATTTTGCTTTAACTCTGCAGGTGGATATGTTCTGTTTCACAGTCCAGGATATAAATAGACACCCACTTCTTGATAGATCTGGAACAGTTTCAGTTACTGCCTCACTCCTCGAGGGTTCAATCCCCAGCGTTCTCCAGTGATGAATGATGAAAATTTCCTCGTTCCTTAGAGGTAAAGTCAGAAAGGCAAACTCATCCCACATACCAAACCCTTGAAACCTACTTGGCTGACAGAGAGAAATTAGGGAGCAGCCACACAAAGTGCTCAACTCTCAATCCAGCAGTCACAGTGCCCTAGGACTCCGGAGGGATTGGGAAGGGGCAGGCACAGCAGTCATCAGCCAGTCAGCCTCACCTCCCTCCCCATGGCAGCCCTTCAACTCCCTATGGCAGCAGGGAAACCAAACTGCAACTGCAGCCTCCAGTGCTGACACCAGTGGGTAACTGCTGACTGACTGCCTTGAATTGCTACCAGCTGCCTGCTCTCTCCAGCTCCTCAGAGTTACACTGCTCCAAACTACACCAGGCTCTCCCTCCTCTCATGCGCTGCCGACTCCAGAGGTCCCACGATAACAAATGAACCCAAATAAGACTCTTATTTCCAACTACCTTAGAGCTACTGGCACAGGTCCTCTAATGTCTTAGCACAGCATTAAAGGATTACTCATTCCCAGTAAATTGTCTCTGTTCTGGTAGATTTTATTTAGCTAATTCAGACTGTTTTCAGAAAGAACTATTTTAATTTATACTTCACTGTGACACTGCTTTGGTCTCCCTCAAAGTAAAAATGGAGTTGGTTTGCTTTTAAAATCTGTACAGCTTTCTGCTGGGGTACCTGTCAACCTGAAAACAATACAGAATGAGGTTGTTTCCCAGGAAAAGCTTGGTTATTCTAGTTTCCTTTAGCACACAGATCATCAGTTGCAGTTAACACAGTTACACCCTAGTGCAGATACACCATTAAAACTGGAGAAAAAGAAAGGTCAGATGGAAAGGAAAAAACCTCCCCAACTCAAACATTAGTACCCAATTTATCCAAATCACACTTAAATGAAGACTGTATAAGCCATAACTCCTGCTCCACTCCTCTTGCAGAGGAATGTTTCCAATGTAAGACTTCAGCATCAGGTTTCCTGATTCTCACAGCTCATGCATTCCTAGATATACACAGCCCACCTTGAAAAGCCAGAATGGAGAAACTTTCCAACTGGGTCACATATTTCATCTAATGAGCCCTCTGTGATGATCATCAGAGGAAACACAGAGCCCTGACTCCCATCCTCAAACGTTCTCACCACAGGACTGTTGTGCAAGGTGGACTCCTCCTCCTCCTCCTCCTTGTACAGTATTTTAAAAAAGAAAAGGAGCTATTGGGAATCTCAGGATGCTGGAAGAGTTTCATGTGAAAAATCCCAACTCTGCACAGACCACATGGACAACAGCAGTGAAGATTCCAAATGCCTGCCTTCCCTTGCCATTACTGTCGGAAGCACTGACTCATCTTGCATTACCTGTAAAAGGAGGCTCCTTGCTCATGCATTCCAAATCCCAGGGACCTAACTTTATTTCTCTTCTGTCTGAAAGCAACCACACCTAGAGAGGAAAAACTACTTTTGGTGCAAACTCATTCAGTTTCATTTATTACTCTCTGGAAATACAGAACTGACATAGAATGCTACCTTAAAAAATCCTCAAAACCCAGAATTATACACCTTTAGAGTTTATGTATTCCATTGAGGGTCTTGGTTTTATTTATTTTACAAAAACATCATTACAGAAGAAAATGCAGGCATTTAATCAACTAAATCTTGAAAGTATTCAGGATAAGATGGCTTTAGAAGTTCTGATTTAAATAATATAAAGACATAAGCCTGAATACAATCCATGAAGGATATTTTGTATGCATTTGTATGTGTTGGTATACATTTTTCTGCCTACAAATACTTTTCATTTTTATGAGAAGCTAAGCATATTCCTTGTAACCATCGGAACGCATACATTCACATAATTACGATATTCTAGTTAATCACTAAATACATTACCTGGATAAAGCTGATAAGAACCACTGTGGTGCCACTTAATCAAATACTTCAAGCTCTTCACTGAAAGCCATCCTTCTGAATCCATACCAAGTTCAGCCGAAACGTCCCGGGAGCCATTGGGTGTAGCTCAGTCTGACTGTGCAGAACACTGTTCCCCTGCAATGCTGGGGTGAGGGCACTGCTGCATTTCCCCACAGCAATGCCTGCTAGCCTCCAACACCATTCTAAACAAATTGATTCCTTACCCTCGTGGCTTCAAGCAGAGGGAGGCAATAGTATACTTAACACAAAGCATTATAAAATGCTACATAAATAATTTAAAGGAAAGACCTTTTGCCACTGCTGCTAAAGAAACCTGAATTATTTATGCTACAGTGGAACACAGCTACAGCAAGCATGTACCACCAGCAGAACTGACAAATAAGTCATATACCTGTTGGAGGAAATAATCCACCTGTATTTATAGTGTAACAAGCATAAACAGTGTTTTATTTTGTGCTTCATTGTGAATTTTTTGCCTTACGTTCTTCAGTTACTTTTTAAAATACAGTTTTACATTATTTATTATTGTAAACATCAGATTCCTTTCAAAAAGGTCTTTAAGAATGCTTTCCTTATGAAAATTCTTTCTAAGGGATAAACACTAAAAGCAGAAATCAGCAGTAACTACAGCAAAGTAGCATCCTAGGAAAAAAGATGTGCATGTAGTATCTGTTATGCTGAAGTGTTCAGAAATAACAGACTTCAGCTCTGTGGAGCTGATCTCTGCAGGGAATAGCAGGTGAGAACTGACTCAGACATTCTCACCAGCTCAGATACCTCACCACCTCTGTCTGGGAGATGAATGATGATGTACTTCTATTACATGTCCTCTGACCTTCAGGTTTTCCCTTTGTAAAGTGCCATCCAGGTATAAATAGCAAAGGCAGACATTAGCTGGGGACTATTGATCATCCCTGTGACAATTCAGATGGCAGAGTGCTCAAAACATCAGGTGCAGCCTGCATGCTGTGTACACACTCCCACTGTTCCTACAGTGAGCAGGAAAGGACAGTTTCTGAGATGGGAAGTGAGAGAAACCTGCTAATTACAGGTCGCTGTAGTAACAGAAAATGGTTCCTGCTATTCCCAGAGCATAGGTGCTGCAGAATAGTTGATCTATAGCAGTAATCTTGCATCTAAGCACTATCACAGTTCATATTCTGATTGCCTGCAATTCATTACACAAATCAATTACAGTTAAGAGCTGCTACTGGTCAGCATGTCTGGAAACAACACTAATTTAAGTACCTCTATCTTCTACATGTTACCTATCTTGCAAAGCCCAGGTGCAGAGTTTTGGCTGATAAGAAAACCCCAGCGTTGCACAAGCTGAGACCCATGTAAAATAAACACAACAAGGGATAGATGGTTTCCAGGGCTGGACTCTAACATAATAAAAGCCATATGACATGAAGCTTCATTGACCTTGGAAAGAAAGTATACAGAGAACTGTTGTGCCTCCTATCATACTGAAGGCATGTATATAAATACATAGTGATTATTTCTTATGCATGTGTCTCCTTCTCAAACTAAAGCTAAACAACAGCCCTTATAGTATCTAGCTACATGTGCAAATACTAATACTAATTAGTAATACAATGCAGAGGAGAATGGTCCAGAGAGCTTAGAGCACCTTCCAGTACCTAAAGGGGGCTACAAGAGAGCTGCAGAGGTACTTCTGGCAAGGGCATACAAAGGGCAATGGCTTTAAACTGAAGGAGGTAGATTTAGATTAGATATAAGAAATTTGTGACTCTGACAGTGATGAAACTCTGGTTACCCAGAGAAACTGTAGGTGTCTGATCCCTGGGAGTGTCAAGCCCAGGCTGGATGCAGCTTGGAGCAACCTGGTCTAGTGGAAAGTGTCCCCTGGCCATGGCAGGGGCATTGGAACAAGTTGACCTTTATGGTCCCTTCCAACCCAAAATCATTCTGTGATGATAAACAATCAGTCCAGAAAGGGAAGTACGCAGTGCTGTACTCATGGTTACACTACTGAAAATTTCTCAAAACTAGGGATGCCCTAAAATGTCTAAACTTGTGGATCTATTTATGTATTAGTGAGATTAAGGAAAACTGGAAAAATTTCAGTGCTGTCACATACTCAATGGAAGTAAAAGCTAGAAAATGTAATTCACACATGAATCAAAGCTTTTTACTCAATGCATCTCAAAAGTCAATGAATTAGGAATTTATTTAATTTCACTTTTTCTGGTTGCAGTCTCTCTGGCTCCTATTTTTCCAATCCACTATCTGGGTATTTAAGCACTGATTCAGTATTCCATATAGTTCAAATACCACTTTTTACACAAATTATACCCCTTCTTAAGTAGCATTTAACAATGAAGAAAGAGTTCATGTTAAATTCTGAAATAGCTGAAAAAGTAGGACATACAACTCAGCAGAAAATTGCACACAACTTCTTGGCTGTTCTTTCACCACCACGACCTTACACGGCCCTTGGATTTCATGAGTTCAAAAAACTGTACAGAATTAATGGTGAAACCAGTTACCTATGGATTTGGAATGAGATACAAAAGTCATTTTGGAAGAACTGAAAATAAGTGGAATTTTTAAAATAAATTTTCAGCTGGAAGGACAAAAAGCTTGAAATGACTATTGCATGAGTACTATCACAGGGATTTCCAAGTTTGGATAAGCAACAGAATAACTTCCATTAACATAGAACAAGAACCCTCATGAAGACAAGACACAAGTACATTGCATTTTATCTAAAAAAAGATAAATCAAGTTTTAGGTCCACAGCAACTACATACACAAACAACAAGCCTGTGGTCTGTTGTGATTTTTATATCAAGCAGGTAACATCTCGGAGGAAAAACACATATTAAAAAAAAAAAAAAACCTTAGGATACATTTTAGAAATAGAAAGCAGAATAAACACTATTTTCTGTTTTGTTTTTTGTCACTTTGCAGACAAGACAGATACAACACAGAATCTATCTTCTGATCCAGACAGAAGTACTGTACAGCAGTAGACTCTGTCAGCACTAGAGAAGGAAAATACCTGACAAAGTCAGCCAGCCACTGGAAAATGGCTCTGGCAAAAGGACCAAAACAGTAATGTTTTTCTCAAGTATAGCTTTAGTCTTGCAAGGCATCAGAAATTAGGACATGATGAAGTTTTGTGAATAGTATTGCTAATTTTGTGTTTACAATTGCATATAACATAGAAAGATTATCCTTACTATTCAAAATATTTTTTTCAATTTCACTGCACTAATTACAGCAGCACAGCTTGTTCCTTTTTGCCCTTTCTGTTTAATAAAATTGTCTTGTAATGTTGTCACAGAATAGCAAATGCAATAGTATGTGAGTTCCTCTGCAGGATCGAGTGAAACAACTCCTGCCAGAGAAGACAACAAGAAAAGCCATGTCCTGTATACCCTACACTATACAAATTCCTTTATTGCATTAAGGAAGCATTCTTAAACTGTTTCAATTAACTTCAAAGCTTCAGAGAAATAATTTTCTAATGTTTAACAAAGAGTGGACATCCTTTAAAACATTAAAGGCATGTTAAAATCAAAACAAACAAGCTTATGGGCAATAAAGAGGAGTTTACTTAAAAGTACTCCAGAAGTGCAAAAGCTCCATGATGGGATTTTACAAATATCAAATTACTTACCCCCTTTTCAAAACAGATCACACTTAAGAAATTTCAACCTCAACAAATGCTCCAACACAGATTACAACTGAGAAGCTAGAGTATCTCTTCAAAAGGAAACAAGGTATGTAAAGGACAATAAAATAGAGAATGAGATTTTATCTACCATCCAACTACACAGAAGTCTACCAGCTCAGCCTCTTTATTATTATGAATGAAGAAGCCTAGTTATAATAAAAACGTGCATATATAAATATGCCATAAAATATTATGCAAATAAACCAGTGAAAGTATGTGAACACAATCCTACAATATTTTCACTGGCACAGTTCCCAAAGCTGTCACAGAGTTCTGCACCACCTTGGACTTACATCTTGTAAGATATCACATTATTTACCATATATTATGTTGCTTAATGTGGAAAATTGATTATTTTTCGTTATAAAAGTAAAAACAAGCTTCAGCTTACCTCCATCAGAAACAGTTGCTGACTGCAATAAGAAAGAAAAAAAGAGTGTTACTGAAGTTTCATGGCAAGTATTAGAAATCTTTGAGCTTCACGCAATATTTGCAGTGTTAGCTACTTTTACCATCTTATTCATAACAGATAACATTAGAGAGGAAAATCTAAAGAAACCAGCTGTTTCTTTCTTACAGGTGTTTTCTCCTCACCTTGAAATTCACCCTAGGCCTTTCAACCACCAGCGTCCAGGGATTTGATCCCAACAGTATTTACTGGAAGAAGTAACTCCTGCTGTGGTAGCTACACCACTTCCAAAGTCCTTAGATGAGCAGAGACAATCACTTGGTACTTGTGACAAAGCAGATACCTAACCTGACCTGCAGAGACTTAAAATGAAAACAATACCTCACACACTTTAGTTTATTGCAGTATCTGGAGAGATGTGGCATTAGAATGAAAAGTCAGGTTTTTGTCAGTCAGATTAGCCTGAAAACTTCCCCGTCAATCACTTCTGATTGCCACAGAGACATAAGGATGTTCACAGTGTTTCCAGTAAGCTATGTAAGAACTCCTCACCATCTCTACCTGGATTGCACTTCAGATTTTCAAGGACAATTAGGCTTCTAGTGAAATGTTGAAGTTTATATGTGTATCTACCCTAAGCTTCTCAACATTGATCACAAATTATTTCAAGGTAGGTCACACCTCTGTAAATCCAGGTAGTGAGCATTTCCCAGTTATGTACTCCACCACTTGCACCTTGCCACTCAGCTGAGTGAAGTTGGGAGGACAGATGATTTTTAGATTTCAGTTTGTGTTGACTTTTTAATGACTATTAGAATGTATTTTTATTTTAGTCTGGGGAATCTTCTCTTGGTCATGGAAAGTGTCCTTGAGCCTTTAAGGAAGGTTCTAAATAGTTGAAAAGAAACTCTCTTCTTCTGTAGTGCTCTTTAAAAGGCCAGGAAAGCATGCTCTACAATATCTACAACTTCTTCAAGACTGAAAACAGAAGAAGAAAAGCACAAATATGTAAACAATTCAAGCTATCTCTTCATAGTTTGTGTTTTCCATCCTTGGCAACAAAATTTCCCACTCTTCTTCAAAATCCACAAAACCCTTTAGTAATTCTTAAAAGACTGCTCTCTTTCCTTTCTCTGTTTCACTGCAGGCTCCTACACTGCTGTTAACACTCTGAAGAACATCACTTGTTATGAACAATTGTGTCCCCACCATTCCCACCACCAGGTGAGGATCTGATCTGATCTTTGACACAAGTATTCTGAGACTTTCAAAGTCTAAACTGGCCTGTACTGACAACATTCCCCTGGTGCTAGTTCAGATAAACACATACACATCTCTCAGGAAAAAGATTTAAAAAATGAAAAAATGGTGACACTTCTTGCTTAAGTACTTAAAAATAAATGCTTCTGGATCTGTGAAGCACAATAATATAATGAAAAGTACATCCAAGCATCTCCCTGTAATAGCTTTGTTTCAGGTATCAAAAACATGGTTCAGTTTTGGTTACAGTCCTTCAGTGGGGCTTAGGACATCTTTTCTACTTCTATTTTGCATATAATTCTAGTAAGCACATTATGCATTCAGAAGCCATAACTTAATTAATGTTTGTAATTTAAAAAATTTAATTTGCATTACTGAAATCTGGTTTATAAATGTGATTGCTTCTAATTTCTTAGTCACAACACTGTACAGTACAGTTAATGAACAAACAACTTCTATAACATTTCTCAAAGAATGAAGAAAAGGATGACTCAAAGTAAAGTAATAGTATCAGTTTACACGTTAGACAGAACAAAATAAAAGTACTTTCAAAGTATTTATATTTTAGGAAAGGTCATCTACTTTGTTAGCTTTCCTTAACCTAGATTCAAACACCAAGTACAATTCTTCAAGTTTTTGAAAGGTATGAAGCAAAATTAATAGGATTCTCATGATACCAAAAAGAATATTCACAGTATTTTTGTCAAAAACTGGGAAGTTAACAATTATAAAATATTATTTTAAAGGGAAAATGGTGCAATTTCATAGAAAAGCTCGGTCATTAATGACAATGAGATACAGTTTTACCTCATCCCATTTAGCATAAATTAATGGAGTGAACTTTCTACACACCATGGGTGGGTTTTTCGTGTTTATTTTAAATGCTTTGTCTAGTGCATGTTACATTACATGTATCAGCATCTTAAAATCTCTCCAAGCAAGGCCTTAGTAATTGTTATGTTAAAACATTTTTTTAAAGCAGCTACAGGAGGAACTATGTTTTACATTACATTGTCACTAAATCTACCTATCATGCTTCAAGCAATATCCATTTATTTCTATAGATCACAGAAAAAAAATCTATTTTAAGAACATTTCTTTACATTCATCTGTGTAACTAAATCCACCCAATTCAATAAAACCACCTAGAAACTAAAGCTTGTAATTACTGTGTAAGAATTCACAGTAATATGTTCAAATCACATTTGTGAGTACTTAGAAATCTCAGTATAAACCTGTCAGAAATTGCATGCAGTTCACATTCAGACAAAGAACTTTCTCTTCTAAACTGTTCAGCTGAAACTTGTCTAGATTTGTCTTTGAAAGGTATAAGTTGCAAGACCAGATTTTTTTAAATACTATGATGATCTCATTTTAAAAATACACTATATGTTGGGGGCTGTTTTTCATTCTTCAGCACTCATGTTTCCCACCACTGGAGGCTCTTCAGGACCAAATTTGATCTATTACACATAAAAAGCTTGATTATTTGATGAAATTTACCACTACATACATATTAAGAACCACCTATTGAAAAACATATGTATTAGAAAGCTGTAAAATTGGACAGTTCCTGTAGGCAGCCATTTCTGAAAGACAAGAAAGGACAGGGAATGCCTCTGTGCCAGTTAGGGCTAATGTGAAGATTTTTTAAAAAGTATTTGAGCATTTAATTCCAGATGACAGAACACATATGTTGTGAAAGTATATATGAATAATCATCCAGAGATAAAGTCTAATTGCATGAAACCATCATATCTTTCACAACCAGATAAGAACTGAAATTTGTTCTTCAAATTAACTCAGTTACCAAATGGGTTTAGGAAGAAGCCCATGGTATATGCCAGGAGTCTGATGGCAACAAATTACCAAAATTTAAAAAATAAATCCAATTTAGGAAAGCTAAAATGTCTTCCTGTATATCTCTTCATGGGAACTCTGCTTGCTCATCAAGCTGGATTAGCAGCCGAGTTATACAGACACACACACCCCCTGCAAAGCTGGGGGATGCAACTCTCCTCCCAAGATTTCAGGGTGGAAATCTTGATCCCTGTGATTCAGAGAGCAGCTCAGGGCCAGGGCCAGGGCCAGCAAGCTGAAGAGAGGCTTCCCAGTTATCATACACCAAAAATGATGCTTTAGGTCTGCAAACTGGCAAATGCTTCAGCATATATTTGATAGCATAAAGTTCTGAATAAGAGAAAACATGTTAAATTTTTCTTTGTATCATCTCTCCTTGCTAGGTGGAAAAACCAGAAGGGCCTGTGAGCTTTTGATGTTGTGTTCAGGATCTGCTAGCAACAAATCTAAAAGAGTTTTAGCTTACAATAATTATCAGGGAGAAAACTATTTTGTGAATACAGAATTGTTTTTTCTAGAATAGAAGTAGACAACACAGTACCTTGCACCAACAAAAAGGTATAAAATGAGAGAGGGCATAGAGGAAAATAATTCATAAGGTTGAAAGTTCGTAAGATTGGAACAGCCTATATCTTTTGGCTTTCATGGCCTATAACCTGCTAAATGCACCACTGTGTGAAGATGTCTGAGGACATCTTTCAGGTGACAGAAACTCTTACCTAGAAAATCCACTTAGTTCCATGTTACATGGATCAGGTCCCAGGGAAGTGACTAGGAACTGTCAAATTCTGGACAAACAACATTATGCAGAAAACCAAAAAATACCCTACCCATACCCCAGCTATTATATTGAGCAAATAAATGTATGATTACAGACTACCCAGATAACACAAGACAAAACTGTCCTTTTTCTCCATCTCAAGATTTGTCATTCAGGTCGAAGTCATGCTCAAATACTGGAGGAGAACAAAGGAAAAGAGGGGGTACTGGCAGGGGTGACACATGCTGGGAAATGCCAGGCCTTAGCAATAAAATGGAGCAACATGAAATCATCTGTGCTATTAGAGTGGGGGTGAGTGCCTTCCTGAGTCAAAAAAGACATCTCTGTTTCCCACTCCTCCTGAGACACAGAGGGAAAAATCTGTAAGGAGAGTAAATACCTATTTCTCTCTCTAACAATGACAAAATCACAGACTAAACAGAAACATCTATTCCTTTCCTGGGCATTCAGAAAGATTGAGAATAAAAGGGATTTAAAAATGACTTCTCTGTCTCCTTTCTAAAGCACAATTTCTTCCAATACAGGCATCGACTTCTTGCTGCATCCAAAGAATTCTCTGAGTGCTGCCAGACTCTGTTACTTACCAGTACAACACCACATTACAGACTATTTTACTAAAGTCCCTGTTATTAAACCTTTCAGGTTGGAATAACACATCTAGCTTCACCAACCTTCTAAACTGATTTTCTCGTATGATTTCAGTGTACAGAATAACTTTGGGAAAGGTGTTGGGTTCTGAAGATTTACAGGCTGAATACAAAGAGCCAACTTTCAAACACTGTCACTTAGCTCAGGGAAAGCCTATCCCTCAGCTGACCACTGCTTGCATCTAGCTTTGTTCAAACTACTTCTCAAATCACCTGAAGCAACTTCTCTTTTTGCCAAGGCACAAATTATGAGCAGACCCCGAGGTCTTCAGTCACATTACTCCAGGATTTACATTACATACTCATATTTTTAAATATATTACAACACCAACATAGTTCATGCCATGAACTCCAATGATCTCTGGGAGGGAGATAATGTCTCAAAATGTGGTATATACTGTTTTAACATTTTAGATAAAAAACAAAGTCATATTACTTATAAATTATTGCTAGATTTTCCTTCTAATAAATAATCTCAAATGTACTTCTCACCTAAAAGTAGTGTAACATTACAGGAGTTTTATCCTCATTTCAAAATATTATTGCAATTAATTTCATGATTTAGAATTCTTTGAGAAGAGTGCCCCTTCAGAATGCCACTTAAAGGAAGACTATTACACAATTGCACTTTTTAATTCTTTACCACGAAATTGCATTTATAATAGTTAACACAAAAGCATTCTGTATGTAAGAGCTCTGAAGAAGAAAAATACTGTACAGCTACTGTACAATAACTTTGCTCAATAGATTCAACATATCTTTGTCAAATATTTGAATCTATAAAAACAGCATACGAAGAATAAATGATGTGACATTTGGAATTCCTTTAAGAAATAAAAGTTCAACTTTTTACCCCAAACAAAACCAATCCTATCACATATAAACACAGTGCCTTCAGTGCCAAATCCATCCCTAAAATTATTTTGATAAATACAAAATATATACAGATTTACCTAAAGATATAATATTGATATAATAGTACAGAAAGCATATACAAAAGACATTACACATAATTAAAAAATAGGCACACATCATAAACATACTGATTTTTTAGCTTATACATATTTGGCATAGTTCAGAAAAACATATCAAAATCTCAGTGTTAGTTGTTATAACAAGATTACTTTTCTCTGATCATAAAACCCAATGTTTGAATTTACGAAGGAATTCTAACTTGAATACTTTAAAGTAAAAAAGCTTAAAGGCTAAGCAAAAAGCATTCTGAAGCTGATACCATTCTTCTCTAATTTCTTGCCAGTAACAATAGCCTCTTCTAATTTCTCACTGTAACAATGCCTTGCTTTAGCTAAATATAATTCATATCACTTACCCGCTCCTCGTAAGAAACAGCAGTTATTTTTCCTAGCAGTACTCTTCCTAAATTCATCTTCACTTAATATGGAAAAAGCATTTCCTTAACACGTCGGCTTCTCAAAGATTAAACTAAAAAATTCAACGCTGTTCCATGCCTGTACATGCCAGTAAAGTTTAAAGGCATTTCGTATGAAGTTCTATTTTACTCCCTTTATGTTACCAATAGCAACAGGCCAATGCAGGAAGCTGTGGTTCGTCAGGGATTCAGATTAGATCTCAATTATCTCTCACCAGAAAAGCGCGATCATTTCATACAAATCATGCTGATTGTATTTTAAAACGTTTCCTATAACAAATCAGGAAAATAAAATGACGTTGAATTGTGTGATAGTCCTGTGTTCAATAAAACAGATTTCCAAGACAGTTTCCAAAAAAACACTAGTTAATCACCCTAACATCAGTTATAGAAACATTTACACAGTAAACCACTATTTTCAGAGGTTTACATAAGGCAAGCCAAAATAAAATAGGACCTCAAATAGTCCGTTCTGCTCAACTTTTCAGTGGTTAACACTATAAATTGCACATTAAAATCTGCAGTACAAGGAGACTTGGCGTATTTCATTAAACCTAGGAGTAGCCTGTTGTCACTAAAGACAAAATTCTTCTCTCAGAAACCAAATGCTATTCTGCCCTTCCCTCCTCATGACCTGAGCCTGTGCTCAACTCTTAAATCTCGAGTTCTGTGCACAGAGCCTCAGGAACAGAGAGCAAAATAGGCTCCTTGAAATGTAAGAGGGAAGTGCAATTCACTTGCCTGTGACAGCCGTGTCTTCAAGAGACTCTATATGGAAAGTACAGGATTTCAGGAAGTTTGCTGCTGTCCACAAGCAAACAGTGACAGTACCTAAATCATTCACTGCTGTTCCTTTCAAAGCAATCGGAATACGATTTTCTGCTAAAAACAAACACCAGAATTGCAAACTGGGAGTGAGTAGTGGGCATTTTTATGCTAGTGGGATGTCCCTAAACCCCAGGTGGACATAGTAGTAGTCATCAAGGAAAGAGGAACTTTCTGCCTTGTTCAGTGCAGCATGTGGAATCCCCCACATCCACACACTCCTTAGGTTGAGCCCCTAATATAAAAACAACCCTGTGAAGAAGGCAAATATTACTCAGAACTTACAAAGAAAGAAAATGAGGCAAAAAGAAGACCTTTACTCAATATTTCATGGTAAGGCTGACTTGCAAAAGCCAGTATGTAAAAGTCTGCACATCTTCCCATTTGCATTAGGATGAACAGACCTGGTTAACAGAAAAACTCAATCTTTTCAATTTAATTTAGAGTAATCAGAGAAGAAATTTAAGCTAATTGCAGATGAAGCATATTTTAACTAGCATTTTGGAGACATAAGCCAATTCCTGTGATGGACAGTTAATTTTGTGATTGATTACTTGTTTGAATAGGCACAGCACTGCAATTTTGAATGTTCCTACAAGTATTTAATACCATGATAAAATGCAATGGAAACAAATGGGTGGGTAGACAGGAAGAAATGTGTTTTAAAAATTACAAATTACACCCTCCATTATTCTAGGATTTCAGAAGCAAATGCCCTATGATACTTGCACAGAAGAACAGTTCTGCTGTACGTGGATAAGTATTAAAAATGTTACAACTTTATAAAGAAAAAATGGCAGAGCTGTTTAAATACTGCATTTTGTTTGACACTAAACTGACTAGGATCCAGAATGTATTCAATACTTTAACCAAACAGCAACACCATTACAAATAATCAGGAGACCAGGTGCATAATAATCCTTACAATGGATGAGTAAAACCCATAAATAGATCAGAAATGCCTAAAGAACTTTCCTGCGAACACCCCTCTGGGGTAACACAAAACAGAACTTTTATCAATAGCACTTACTTATCACTCAACCTAAATCCTCTAGGAATCGCTCTGAAAGACCAAAAGCACCAGTAAGGTTTTAACAGGCGAGAATGTTACCCATAAGAATAAGAGAAAAATAACCCCACGTGCAATAATTGGATGTAGCTGCAAGACCAGCAGCTCACCGGAGCAACTGCAGTGAACATTGCTGGGAACACTGTGGGTGGGCAATGTTTTACACATTCTAGGCACTCACACTCAGCATTATAAACCTAATAATCCCTTGGTTTAAACAGACATTTAGAACTGTTGATTTTGTTTCACTGAACTAAGCACTGCGCGTTCACGTTCTTTCCATACAGTGTCTCCACTAACACTGAAAAACAAGCTTTACCAATTAGACAGTACCAGTTAATGAAGTGTCATGTGACTGAAAGCCCTTTAAAAAATTCCTATCCCTCTACATGTTCACAGATTATTTCAGCAGCTACAGATATGAAATCTTGTGATTTTGTGTAGCATATCTGTAAAACAGGCAGGCAACTCAAAGGTCAAAGGTCAAAAGCAGAAGGAATGTTAATTTGCAAAACTATTAATGGAAAGTGTTAAATATGGTACAACAGCTTTAAAAGCCTTATTCAGATACACCAAAGATGACACTTGTAAACCCACATCCATCTGCTCAGAAGCTAAACTGTGGGAAGGGGTAGTGACCCCAGATAAGGTTGATCTGTTTTTCTCTCGTATCCCCCCTCCACTTCCTGCTCATATTTGCTTTTGTACATTTGTTTTCAGAGCAGAAAAAGCTGAAGAGAAAGACAGAATGACAGGGAGCCTGAATAAGTTTTAACTTGTCAAAAGATTAATAAGATTTAATACATCCCTAAAAGAAGAAAACACACACAAAAACCACCAGGCAACTAGAAACTGGCAAGCCCCTGGACCAGCTCCTCATCACACAGAGTCCTAAAGTAAATGTGACATTGGCAGAATGCACCATAAAAAACTTAAATCTCATCAACTATTGATTTTTTTATGTTATATTAAAGTAACAACTACTTGCATGACAGCTACAGAAAAAACATGTCAAGAATACAATTTAGCTCACTAACCCCAGTTACTGAAATGAAAAGCAGGAGCATCAAAAAGCCTAAACATAAATTAAGAAAACTCTCCTACAAAATAAAATTTGTTTCTTCCCCTAATTCTCCAAATTTTCTGTAATCTGTCTAGATATATTTTTGTCAATGATTTGTCAGCTGCTCAACAGTAAACAGACCCCATATGTGGTAGTGATGAAAAGAGGGAAGATTTTCTCATTTACAACATTGTGGATTCCCTCTATCAATTTTGAAATGAGACTCCTTCCTATTCCAATGCAATATTAACGAAAATATTTTGAAGCCAAACTAGCTGGAATTTCTTCGTGTATAAAAATCTGAAGTACAAGCTGCCTTGTCACACAGTAAGGCTTCCCCTACAGTAAATCCTGCAAAGCAAAGGGAATGATGCAAACGGCTGTTCCGAGTGCCCTCTGCTGTCTGCAACACTGCTCAGACTCGTGCACCTTTTCAAGTGCTAAGTTCAAGATTTGCCATCCAGAAATCTACTCCAAAACGAAATATCTGCTTTTAAAAGCTGTATTGTAAACTTTGAAAAACAATTCTATAAGACTGTAAAGTGAAAATTAAAAAATACACTTTTCCAAAAATCTTTGTAAATCATTCATTTTTTTAATTTTCCCCTTCTGTTGATCAACATTTTAAGCCAATTGAATTCTCACCACTAATAAAAACATACAGAAACAGCATAACTCGCACATCCAAATGGAAGGTAACTTGCAGTCCAATAGTAAACTACAATTAAACTGCCTATTAAAGAGGATATGATTAAGTGACAGCTCACTGAAACACATTAAGTCACTTCTGAATTTCCTACTATTGCAGATGTAGCCCCTAAAAATCAATAGATTTTGAGGAAATCAATGTAAAACTGAGCATGAAAACTACTATATTTTAAGTAAATAAAGCATATAATATCTTCCTATGCTTTGCAAATATTTATTTCCCTCCTCATTTTAAAATATCAAAATTTTGCTGCCATATTTTTAGCATTTAAGGCAATTTTACTCTGAGATATATAGACATAAAGAATAACACCATGATATCAAAATTTGATAATACAGCTGGGATGCTTACTAACAAAATTAGTGTTTTCTGAGGAACAAGAAGCCAAAACTGATCTGAAGTCTTTACACCTCAGAAATTTTGTACTCTATAAATACAAAGAATACCAAAGAATCCAAAACTGATCTGAAGTCTCTACACCTCAGAAATTTTGTATTTTATAAATACCTTTCATTTATTTTGAATTATTTTAATAACTCATACTGTCTGGATTCTGTTTGATTGGATAAAAACCCAGCTGGAAGAAGAAAACTCACTTTATCTGCACAACTTACAAGCACCGTAACAATTAAAAGGTAACATCTGTAACAAGAGATTTTGTTTTACGGAAACGTACAAGTATAATGAAAATTCAGTGAAAGATTTACAAAAAACTTAGATAAGTATCTGTATATCTACTACACTCATGTCACACTTTAAAAACTATACAATGCTACAAAAGAATTCAAAACATGACTATAAAAATGGTGTATTCTTAATTTCATAACAGAGTTTATATAGAAAGTCAACTTAAATACTTATACTTACGAACTTTGTCTCTTTAAAACCTCATTGAGTCCTTAGAAGCATAATTTATCATATTTCACTGCAAGATTTCTTAGCTCAGAAGACTACTCATTAAACCATATTTCTGTTTTCTGTTCGCTTTAGACAAACAAAACTTTATACTTACAGACACTTGACTATCAGTAAAAGTTTTCTCCATGTATAAATAGTTTAATATCTCATTGTTAAGAAATAGTCCCTTCAACTGTATTATTAAGCTCTTTCTGAACACATATTTACTTCTTCCAGAGTCCAGTAAAAAAATGAGGCTTCTCTGTCTGTTGCCCTATCAACACCTCTCCCATTCTCCTCCCTCCCCAGCACATTCCCCGCCCTCCCTACTGGTTCTGTATCTTCTCATCAAAAGGCAGCTTTCAAAATGGTGTTTAGGCAGGTCCTGTGTAACAATAAAGCTCCTGTAAAGACAACAGCCCTGCTGAGGAATCTGCTAATGTAAAATACATTCACTAAGGGCCTACAGGACTCTGTCGTGAAGGTTTGTCCGAACTTGTTTAAGCATTGAGTCAACGTTGTTTTCTCACCCAAAGTATTCTCTTTTTTAATACATTCCCCTTCAATGAGTATATTTCCTGAATGAACCAGTCACTCTCTACTAAAAATAATTAAAATATAATCTAAAAATACTTTTTAAAAAATAGTGTTAAAACGTGCAAGACTCACAGCAAATTTCTTGCAGTTTCTGGCATGTATGTACGTGTCTCAGTATGATTACAATCACATGTATGCATATTGTGCAACCTATCTCATCCTACCAAAACTCTCCGTGTTCCTGTGAGTAAGCAGGGCATTGGCATTTACGAGGATCATGTTCCAAGTGAAACATTACACTTATAATTTTCAATACCACACCTACTCTCTGGACACACCCACAATATCTGTGTATTTTCAGAAAGAAATGCATGCAGTTTCTGTCCAGCAATAATCCTTAAATATCATCCTTCAGCAAGCAGTTCCTTGGTCTAGAAGAAATTGGGCTTTTTACCGTATTTTTTGAGTATCAGAAGTACTGGTGAAATGTTTTAATGATTTAGTAGTGAATAAAAAGCAGTAGTAAATAAATACAAAGTTCCACAGGCGACTGTTTTTTCCATTATTTTTTTAAGCTTCACTAGACAGATAAATGCATGAGGACAGTGAAAATTAAGTGATACAAACTCCTAGCCAAAATCCCAGCAGTTCAAGCATGAGAGAGAATCAGAAACAATTTGCAGATGTTATCATTTGTGCCATACGTATTCTGTGCTTATACTCTAGAAATAGCCATTCAGTTCATTCAATAAAGCCTTAATTCCCTCCCTAACATCAACCAGGTCTCATCACAGAGCAAAAATCCCTCCTTAATTACTACCTTGTCATGTGACGTGACAAAAAGACACAGCAGGTAAGAGGAAGGGCAGCGAGGGAGGGCAGGGACGGAGAGGCACAAAAGCAGTCACCCAGTTCCTCATTGCCACCCAGTTCCTCGTTCCCAGCCAGGCCAGTCTGCTCTGCAGCAGCAGCTCTCAGCAGGGCAGCAGCCAGAGCCTCTCCTGCAGCACTGCAGCACAAACAGGGAATGCTCCCAGTGCCCAGGGCAGGCACCCAGCACCACGAGCTACTCCAGCCACCAGCCCTTTACAACAACCTTACACCACGTGAAAGGCAGCACAGCTTCCTGTGCCAAGAGTACACCCACAGTCCCACATTCCAGGAGGAGCACTGTCCACCCTCGAGCCTACCAACATGGTCAGTTCAGAACATGAGTTTATCAAACTCAGAATTGTGTTTACACTAGTGGCCACACATGAAAGTCTGTCAACAAGCAGCACAGGGCAGCATGAAAGACATCTCCCTGATTACATTCTCCCAGACTCCAGGTATTTTTAGTTCAATAGATTTCCTGAACCTGGCGTGGCTTGTCTGCTTAATAATCCCCAGTGGCTCTCTTTTCCAAATACTTGTCCACTTTCCCTCCAGGACATGCAAATTTCTTGCATCCACAGCCCTGAGTGATGAGGCATCCCACAGACCGACTCACCTCCTACATGAACAATCGTGTCCTCCTGTTTGTTTTGCTCCTGGCTCCAGCTACCTTTAATTAATGGTGCCGACTTCTTGTCCCAAAGGAGAGAGTGAGCAGTCAGTCCCAACTACTTTTTCTATGCCACCCATGATTTTCCACCCTTTCTTACACCTTTCTAAATCTTTTAATCTTCTAATATATCAAAACATTTTAAAATAAAGAGACAGGTGTGGAAAAACAGACCACAGATGTATGCAATGGCATGATCTTTTCCTTCCCTAATAATCCGTAACACAGGATTTTACTATCTGCTATGGTACTGAGTTGATGTTTACATGCAACTCTCCCTTATAACTCAAAGACCTCATTTCTGAGAAGAAACAGTCTACTGAGAGACATATATATCATTTGTTACATGAAGCTAGGGCTATTTTGCCTCATTTGCATTGCTTTACATTTATCTGCATACATTTTCATCTGCCATTTTGTTGCCCAGTCATTCAGACTTATAAAAGCAGCCTGGTCTCATCTTCAGAGACTGTTCGTGTCCTTATTACATGGAGTAATTTCACCTCACTGCTCACCTTCCTGGGAGGAGCCTTAAAAGATGCCCTTGAATCAACAAATGTAATATAAGAAACTGAAGCAAGGACCAACCTTAAGAAGCAAATAATTCTGCATTTCAGCATCAGCCCCCAGTGCAGTATTATTCTCTCTTAATATCATGTGACTAAGGAATTAGACCCAGAAGGAACAGTTTCAGTTCAAAGAGAGCCCAATTTTAAAAGAATGCTAGGTTAGGGAGAAAGACACACCTGAGAGGTTGCCCACCTACCAAGAGTTCTTCTTGTATAAGCATTGACTCTTTTGTCACTACTCAAGGAAACCAGAACAAAATAACAGATCCAAAGCCAAAGCCCAGTACCTTATATTGCTGAAAGAAGAAACAGAACCCCTCTGTAGCTTCAGGTGATTCTTGAACTTGCTCACCCTGGCTGATCCTTGTAGTTCCACAAATGTGACTGCAGAGGTATTGACAGAATGTGAGTTCACCTGTGTCCATTTAATCACACATCTTAAGAATGGCAGTACTGGCTGCTACAAGACGATTTATTTATACAGAATACAAGTTTGCATCTAGTCCCTGAAATATTGTGTCTCTGGTTCTGTGACAAAAATAGGCTTGTGTTGGAGAGCCAAGCCCAGAGGCTTGGACAGCATTGAGTGACAGGGTCAGACAATCTACTGATTCTCCTCAAGGAGAAATTTCTCCATACAGTGCCAACTGCCTTTGCACATATGGAAACCTAATTCCCTAAGGAATCCATCCTAGGCAATACTGTTGGTTTCTTCTCCAGCACCACAGCATGGGGTGAGCAGTGCTGTGATGAGCACTGCCATATGCACCTTACAAAAAAAGCAGAGATCCAGCTCACAGCACATTCTCTGACTACTCTGCTTCTTACATGCAAATTTACATGGCAAATTTCTCCAGAATCTGAAGTAAATAAAGCAGTAAACAGTAACATTACTGAATGACAGTCATTTTACCAATTGTAGTAACAGAAAATAAATCCCACTGTTCTCAGTGTCTGGGAAGGATTTAACATTCTGGATTGTATCTAGAAATAAGTATCTCATGAAGAGGTTGCACACAACTGTATTCATCTGTTGACCAACCCACCTTTGTCAGATATTTTACAAAACAGTGTGAGGAGCACAAGAACTTTCCATGAAAAAGTCTATAAATGTAAACTTAAGAGCAGATAGATAGTGACAATCTTTTAAAATTTATAGTATAGTATAAAATACCAGCAAAATCTTAACAGTAATGCTAGTGCACAATCTGTGGAGAAAAATAAAATGTATGCTACTAGCATGATGTTTCCTTCTTCAAAGAGTAACAACAGACATAACTAAAATACTTGAGAAGATCCCACATGCCAAACTAAAAGCTGGAAGATTATCCCCTAGAGTGGGCTGCAGAGTCTGAAATTCTTAATAGAGCAGTCTAGGGAATCACATGTGAAAGCAAATGATGCTGACAGGGTGACAGTACCAGCAGTGCAAGCCCCTGCCTGCCCCTGTGTCCTGGCAGTGTTTCACCCACCAGCACAGCTGTGTGGCCACAGTGCAGCCCAGCAGGTGAACAGCCAGGAGCGTGGCAGCCAAGGGACTGAACAGAGCAGAAAAACGCCTGGCACAAAGCACTGGATGCTGTCCAAGTCTTACTGATCAGCTCCGTGGCCACATCAGTAACTCAAGGTAAGGAAATCAATGTGGCTAACTCACTACTGAAAGCTCTATATTGTGATTCAGTGAGTGTTGAGCTCGTACAGCAGGGGGCTGTGAAATCACTGAGCTCACCTCTGCTGTTCCAAAAGCTGCCCCTGGTGCAAAGGGAAAAGAGAAACAAGAACCTCACCTGTGGGCACAGATCCATGAGGCTTCCAACAGAGCAGTGGCAGGGGCTGGTCAGTGTTAGCACTCAGACTTCAGAATATCCATATGTGAGACTGGATTAACCCTTTGAGAACTCTATTATCAGCATACTAAAAATACAGTACTACCTTTTACATACAAAAATGGAAATTTTCTCAACAGTGATTTCTCATTGTTATTTCACAACTGGCCTTTCCCTCACCTTCATGGAAGCTGACAGCAAAACTGACAATTGGTTGGTTATATCTTAGATAAAAATTAGGACAAAATACTGCCAAAGATGCAGTTCATAAAAGGGGAACACAGTGGAACACAGGTGTACTGACAGCCCATGGCAAGTTGTCACTACATTAAAAAATTGGTGAAATCTAAGACAAAACTATACATTTTTTTCAAATTTTAAATTCACTATGAGAAGCTTAGAATTAAGAGGTCTCTTAATTTAAATCAGGTAATTATACTAGCCATAGAGGTGGTGGTGTGGCTGTGGTGATGATCCAAAACACCAGTCAAGCAGCCTCTGCAGGGAGAGTTAATACTTTCTATTAGGTCATCTGACAGGATGGGAAAAGTTTGGGGCATGTTTAGATCTTCTCTTCTGATTTTCCTAGTATACTATTTGGTCTAATATAAGCTATTATCTCCCTGTGTAAGCTCTGTCTGATTATTTAAATCAGTCAAACTAAAACAGGTATCCACTTAAAAACTCCTTATTAAGTCAAATGAACATTTAGGGGGTTTTGCCACCCACAGATGCCAAAGCTAATATCCAGCAGAGACATGTCATTCATTAGTATAAAAACCTCATATCAAAGAGATGTGTTGTATGCTTTCAATTAGCAGATGAAATGCAAAAAAGAAGTTGATTCAGTGGAATTAACAAAACAGAAAAAAATCAAGCATCATTATCTATAATAACACCTAATAATACTACATTATTAATGGTTATAATTAAGATGGAACATTGTAACAAAAGTCCTCACACTGATTTTTAAAAGGAATACATGATACATTCCAACTTTGAAAACATTACTAAACTCTAGAAATTTGATACAACAAATGTTCTTTTTCATACAGGATATAGCTTTAAGGTTTCCAAAACAGGATGAGAACAATAAGAAAAGCTGCAACAGCCAGCTTTTTTTTTTTTCCTGATATTAGTTAAAAGAATTAAATAATCTTTAATTTTGAAAATATCTCTGCATTAAATGATTATTTAACAATACTCAAAGAGCCTGACACTTGTTTCCCTAAGAGATTATGTCTCTCATTATACTACTCTGCCCTATTTTAACCGTAGAGAAATACCAAAAGTACAAGTACCAAAATTATTTTGAGGAAAAAACATCTTTGAATGTTCTCCTTGATGAGGAGGAACATAAATTCTTTTACTTCAAGAAAATACCATAAGGTTCCCCCATCTTTACAGACTTCAAGACAAATTAAAAGATGAGTGGAATGGGCTACAGTCGGAAGTGTTACAGAATCTGTTTCCAAAACTGTTGATGAGTAAAAGAATTACAATTACTGTGTTTAATGTAAATTTTTACATAGGTAGTGTTCTACTCTCTGTAATCTCACAGAGACACCTTTAATGAGTTTATAAATTAATTAACAACATCTTCTCCAGGACAGAATTGTGCAAGAAGATGAGAGTAGAAGCATTTACATAGAGGGAAGAAAAGTAGGAAAAAAGATAGGACCATGCCTGCTCATTAATCCAAGTAATTAAGTGTCCCTTTAGGTAAGTTACACCTTGAAAATACGAATCAGAAAATGTGCTAGAAAGTAAAACTGGTGGAAATCATAATGTTTTAACATGGTTGTTAATGGACACTATTTCATAACAAATTATTCACATTGGAAAATTTATTGCTGCATAAAAGAGAAATCAGTTCTTAACAAAACCAGATTTCTTGTAATTTAATAAAGAAAAAGTGCTAAATACATTTCTTGTGAAAAAAAACCATAATGAAGGCACATACTAGGCATGCTCATTTTCTGAATTCAGTTCCAACTTACAGGATAATTAATCACAATCAGCCCTGCTGTGAACAAGCACAATTTCCACCGGAAATAAAAATAAAATTGCATATTTTCTGTTTTATGAGACATTTTCCCTACCACAATTGTAGCATAACTGCACCATTAATTTTGCACTCTCATCCCATTTTGATCCCTGCAGATTTAAAATAATCTTGTATACAGGTTCTATTAGTAAAAACAGCACCTAGAGGTTAATCCTACAATCTTGTCTGGGGTTTTTTAACATATAATACAGCTTCTGCAGGTAAGAGCAAAATGCTTAAGGAGGGGTAACTACATCATTAACTAATTCCAACCTTGTAAGAATTTTGTCTGTGCATGTATAGCCAGACGTAATCCAACAATTTAAAAGAAAAAGTGAAAATTTCTCTTTCTAGCCCGTTTTTATTTATTAAAATATCTATGTATATGCTGCATTCTTGGACAGATCCTTTAAAAAATAAATAAATAAATAACAAATTTCAAAGAAACCACGCCACCTTATGGCAGCAGACAGCAACACTGACAGCTGGTCTTTCACAGTGTTCATACTTCAACAAAATATCCAAATACAGTGTTTTTAGACCTGTAAGCAATGAACAGTGTTCAGCACATGCCCATAAAAGAAACTCCATGGAACCTATTTACACTGCTCAGTTTAGAAGACTAAGTTGGATGCCAGCAGGAATCAAACCCACAAGCTCAGAGAAGCTTATTGACTTTCAAACTTCATGTTTGGATTATTACCTTATCCATCCTGCTAAGATAACTGGAAAGAACACAAAAGCAAGCAAGTAGCCTATACAATATGTTCATGGTCATTATTCCAAAGGTGGAGTCTCTAAGAATTTCCTGGTATTGTTATTTCCTCTTCCACCAACCCTAAATAGATGGCTTGAAATAAACTAAACAACATTGTGTTCTACTCCACTGCGTATAAGAGTACTTGGGACAAGTGCTGAAGAAGCAATGTTAAAGTCTGAACCACAATTAAAACACCTCAAGACTATTCTACTTTGACATATGGAGCTTTTGAAATTCTTCTCTGGGTTGCAGTTTCCCCTGGTGGCTGGGATATCATCCTCTACAGCACACAGAGCAAAAAAAAAGAGATTTCAAATTCAAAAAGAGTAACTGGACAGAGAACGGTCCACACCCAAATAACTACATGTAGTAAGGGCATCCATCCAAATACAGATTTTAATACAGACCATTCCTTTCTCCAGTTCATATTGTGACCTAGAATTAAAGTTTCCTCATCCAAAGTAATTGCTGTAACAAATAAGATTTTGGGACACAGATAGACTCGTAATCCCTCCTGTTGGTGCTACTCAGTTTACATACACTAACAAATACCAATTAGGACAATGAGAGAAAAATTGACTTTTTAGGCCAGTAACTATGACATCTTCCTGAAATAAATGGGAAGTCCCAAGTCACTATTTTAATGAATATTTATGCAATGTAAAACAGCTCCAACAACAGAAATTAAATGTTATTCTTGGTGTTTAAAACACTCAAAATACGAGATGTGCACATAAACCTGCACGAAATGTCAGTCTGAAAGACTGTGGAATGAACCATGTTTTTCCTGTTGCATGTGAATTACTTGCACTAGACTCTTTGGTATTCTGAGAGGATTCACTCTTACTGCAACCAGAAATTCTGTCAAAACTGGTAATATATAGCAGCAAGCTTTTTCAATTTAGAAGAATCACCATTTTCTGATTAAGAAAAATGTAACTAGATGGTTCCCAAACCCCTTTATCCAGAGGTTCTTGCTGTGCTTAAGTTATACATTTACTGTATTAAACTTAGGAGCGCAAAGAAATGAGAAAGTATTTCCCATGACTAGGAAAAAAAAAAAAGTAAGACATTTAAAAGATTCAGACAAGATAGAAATAGATCACAATGAAAAATGTCCTTAAAAACATTTGAGAAATAAGTAATTACAGTTCCTACCTGCATTCCCTAAGCATGCCAGAAGCTCCTCCATATATTTTGCTCCCTAAAAATCCTGAGCACTGAGCTCCCTTTTCCTTTAGTTCAGAGTCAGTGAAATGCTGTTCTTCCTACATTTTCCCACAGCAGAAAACTCAGTGTCTCCTTCTTTCCTCCTCCCATCTCAAATGCTTTTTAAACACCTCCTTCCCATTTAGAGGGCTCAGTGTGCCACATTCCCACCCATGCTGAAGAGTGGTATAATATGTATTCCATGGCTCTTGTGCCAAGAGCTCTGCACAGATTTTTGCTTCTCCCCAAACACCACCCTTCTTCCAGACAAGCGTGGTAAAGGGGTAAGGGAAAAATCTCCCCATTCATCTTCTCATCATTATGGGTCAGATTTTCCTGAGAAGGCACACTAGAAGATATAATGAAGCCATATTCCAACAGGTGATTCCTACAGCAGAACAGGAGGATGGGTTTTCATCCCTTGTTTTCACCAAAATCAATATGGTTTGGCCATTGAGGCCCAGACATCAGCTGATGTTATATCAGATGTGAAACAGCATTATATTACACTCAGAAAGACCCAGAATCACCAAGCTGATTAGGAATTCCCTTTTCTCAACTGCTGCCAAAATTCATCGGCTGAACAAAAACCAGAATATGATGAACATTTGATTTTTTTATATATCATGATGCACTCATTACTAAGATATTACAAACGTTTTGATCACCAAACTGTATTGTTTAGCTTTACACAGGACCAACTGTGATGGGAAAAATAAAGTCAGAATTCCCCATGGAAAAAATGGCCACTGCTGGCATCAATGCAACCTATTAAAGAAATATTGAAAAAGACAGGTTGATACCTGAAATCTGCATTCCCCTTACAAAAATGTCATATGATGATAAGCAACTTTATTACAGTAATACATTACTTACTTTCTTTCAGCAATTATCAGCATTATCTACTGTAAGCTCTCCAAGACTCACTTAAAAGTTTTAAGAGGAAGTTAATTACCTCAAGGTCATCCAGAGAGCGAGTAATACTGAATCGCTTCGATCTTCCAAATGATCTTCGAGCAGAAGAACGTGGGGGAGCAGCCTGACTTAATCCCATTGAATGTCCAAATTTTGCACTCTAAACAAAACAGAAAACATATATTAATTTACTTCTTTCATTTTAGTACACTGCTGATCGTAGTGACAACATCTGAATTTCAAGGAGATGGATTTGCAAACCTGCAATGGGACCACAATTTCCAGACAAGTTGGTCACTTGCCATGTCCCTGTAGAATCACATACTAAAATTCATTGAAGTTGACTTTTCCAGTCTCAAGTCGAATACCTTAAACATTCAGCATTAAGTTACTATAAAAACATAAGTCAACAGCAACATATGTTGCTGAAGTGTACACATAATACATGCCAGTATTTAAAAGCAAGACAATCCTAGCTCTTTACTATCTTAACTGGAAACTATTTAACTACCAAATATTTGGGTTTTCTATAGGAAATTAGCATCCTAGAAATCATCTCACCCAGCTTCTGCTGAAATCTTACTTTCACTACTCTCTTCTTTTTAAAGCCTTGCTACTGCAAAGTCCAACTTTTTAAATCAAACTGTACAAAATACAGGAACTTTTGTTCTGAGAAAAGCAACTACCTCTCTTGGATATTCCTTTACTAGAACTGGTGCTGTAGGAATTAAATCTAATGTTTTTCTCTTGTCCCCATAATCATACTCCTTCTCCTTAAAATGTCGCCAGATGTCAGTTAAGTTACTCAGCATGTACATATCAAGTTTATGCCAAATGGCAGTGTAAGCTTAAACCTAAAATTAGGTACATAGTCAGGGACTGGTGCTAAGCAGATGTACATAAACTCACTACATTACAAAAACTTGTGACTATGTGCCTGAAATTTTGGATTCCTTTCACTGTAACATTCAGCATGGGGAAAATTCCTCCCTGTCTACTGATGGTTTTTTTTGCTTTAGAAAATAATAGACTTTAAATCAGAGTAAATTTCCCTCTGTTTCATGTCAGCACCTTTCTTCGTTATAGTAAGCTTAAAAATATATTTATTAGCACTTTTGTAATTGCTTATTTGGCAGATTTGTAATATTTAATAAATATTCTATTTGTGTTGATTTCTTCCTTTTGGGCAAGTTTCTGTGCTCTCAGTTCTGAAATGTTCTGGTATCCCTTTGATCACTCATTAGAAAGTCTGTATACGTCACATCAATCAAAAGAACAACCACAAATTTCACATCCTCATAACCTCATGCCAACAACCACTCATACAAAGCAGAGGAGAGCAGCCAGAGTATTATACAGCCTCAGAGATGTCTCCCTGTTTACTAATTCCCATGGAGACAACAGTATTCTATAGCAGCTGGGCTCTGGCCATCACCAGTGTTCACAACAGATTCTGTTTACAAGCTCAAAGTAATGTTAAGATACAACAGGAATCTGGATCCAAAGTATGTAGCAGGGTTCATCCCCTCAACAGGCTTGAGAGTCCAACTTCATTCAGTATTAAAAGTGATTCATTTTTCTATGAAACCTCTTTCTCTCCCAATTTTCAATTTACTAAAGTTTTATTTTTATTGGCCGAGAAGTAAATTGGGCAGGTTCTGCCAAAGAAAACTGGAAATCTGGTAACTGGAAGTTAGCTTCCAAGGTTTTTAAGAGACCATTTAAAAGTGCAGTAAAAACAAGCTAAGATGGCTTTTGCTAAAATGATCAAATAAATGTGAAGACAGGAAAATCGTTATCTGTAAATGTTCACAAATGGCACCCACTGGAATGAGGACAGTTCTTGTCTTTTTGAGCAACTTTTAAAATCATCTGTTCATCCAGGCAGGTACTGCTGAGGTGGTTCCCTCTTGCCTCATGCCTTACAGTCACACCAGTCTTTCCTGTCTGAATGGAAAGCTTATGCCTAATGCAGGAATCTGTGCCACAAGGTGAACTTCACCTTAACCCCTGACTGAATTCAGCAGTATCCATTACTATTGCTGCACAATTAATCAAAACATTAACACAGCTCCTCCCATAAAAACATGTTTATGTTAAAATAACAGGAATATATGTGTACAACCACTCAGTTTCACCACTAGGCAAGTACAACCACAATAGTTCTGCAACTTTTAAATTTTTAATCTGAGAACTAGTGATAAAACAGACTACAAACAACTCAGCAAATTAACAACATCATCAGTGTGAGTGCCAGTGGTATTTTGAAACTAATGAAACAATTACACAGTATGGATTCTCCTTAATGGTCTTTCATGTGTTTCTTAAAAGTAGATGCATCCCTCAAAAAACTTCATCTTACATTCAAAAAAACGGTGAAAGAAAAAAACTATCAATAGCAGGCATTCGTAATTAATAAATTATCACTTTGCATTCTATTTTATCCCCAAAAAAGAATACAAACTCTCCAGTATATATTTAAATAGTAGAGACTGCCATATGTGATTCTGGGAGATTAAGAGAGGCACCTAGAGAACATACACTCAAAAATTTTTTGAAACAGTAACATTGCAAATTGAAGGAAGAGGAACAAACTGCCTGAAGACAAATCTAATTAGATTCCACTGAGAAGCAGATTCTAGATAAGATTAATTATCACCAGATGCCCCACTTTGGAAGTAAACACTGCTTACCTGTTTGAAGCATAACAAAGAGGGAGAGTGGACAAAAATCACTGGCAAATTGTGTGGTATTAGAAAAGAGAAAGTAAAGCAATATGCAAAGTTTTCATTTATGATTTTTGACATTCTGATGCAAAACTCACTATGGAACCTTGGATGGCACAGAAAAGAGCAGGGGAAAAAAAGAGACCCTGAGAACAAAACAGTGCTTAAGCAATGATTACAAAATATAAAAATGCACGGAGCTAACCATTTCCCCAACCTATCTGGACAACAACAGCAATTAAGAAAATGTTTTCAACTGACAAAAATCCCTTCCTTTCACTAAAGAATCAAATTAAAAATCGAGGAAATTAAGGAAGGCATTACTAAAAATGAAAAAAAAAAGACTGCAATTCACAAGTATTTAATTTCCTGGGAAGTCTCCCTTTTCATCTTTTCTTGACTCTATTCCAGACATTCCAACTAGGAAGGCAGATCTTCCTTCTCCAGATCAATTAAAAAATTGCTGTGCATAGACACATACACACAAATAAGGAAAGAATCACGTATCTTAAGCAAATAGCACCATTTTGGCAAATGTTTTTCATGGGACTCTGAAGAGCTGGAAATAACAGCATCCACGACTTGAACAGAAAACAGCCATTGAAACGAGAATGTACTAATCAGCATGGCTAAAGAAATCCACAGCACAGAGAGATTGCTAGTGCAGTGACTGATATTAATGTAATTTTTGCAGTCTGCTAGCCAGAAAGAAATTATCATACTTCTAAAAGCCTTTATTACACCATTAAACAGATATTTAAAAACCACTAAATTATCTACAAACATTTCAGAACAATAATATATGACCAACAAAATCACCAGGCTGGAGCAACCTGGTCTAGTGGAAGGTGTCCCTGCCTATGGCAGAGGGCTTGGAACCAGATGGTCTTTGAGGCTCCTTCCAACCCAAACCATTCTAGGAAAAATTGCTGTTTCATACTGTTAGCTGCCAAACCAAAACACTGGCATTTGCTACATGAACATCAGGCTGTAGGGTTGGTGTTTTTTATAAATACAGTTTGCCTATAAACTCTAGAATCGTTTATTATCCTACCTAAAAGATTCCCTTCCAAATAAACTGTGTTGCTAAATCCATAAAAGAAAACTCTAAAAACATCTAGATATTCAAGAAAATCCAAGAAATCCTATCAGAGAACAGAATTACAAACTAAAGTCCACCTGACACTTCACTAAGTGTCTTCATTTTAGAAATTTTAGGAATACAAAAGCCAACAGAAAAGCACAGAAATTTGTGAAAATTAGTTGATTAGTGAAAGGCATGTGCTACAGAAATAAATCCTTTCCTATTTGGAATACAGATACTTACAACCCTGCTACTACTATCATCATGGTGAAAGTATAAAAGAACATATCTCTAAAAGCCTTTATCCTGTTATTATTTGGCAGACAGAGAGGAAAAACAACAAAGGATTAAAGGAATTAAAGTACCGATGCTCTAAAAAAATCCATTCTTTTTTCTACTCATATAAAAAAAAAGTAAAAATTATTAACAAGCATGGATTGAAGTACCAGTTAAATGTATAATCATAAGAAAAAAAGGACAATGAATGGGGTCTGTGTAATTTATTTTTTTTAATAAATTACTAGATCATCCCTTTTTCTTAGGCTAACAGGAAATGGCAAGTGCAAATATGACCAGCAAAGCATTGAAAACAGGTCACCAGAGGAGGACTGATATAGCAGCAGTTTGGGATTGTGTCCAAGTGAGATTGGTTTCTGTCTGATAACAAGAAAGGTGTACAAGAAAAGTACAAATGAGAAAGTGGAAAATGTTGTACTTTGTGTATTAGTAAGACAGAGGGAGTGAAGGAGGACATGACTAATGTTAGACTGCAAACAGACGGACAGAAAGAACAAAAAGGATCCAGTATCAGATGATTTGCACAACTCTGATTATTTAAAGATAGAAAGAAAAAGGATGGGCTCTTAAAAGTATTTTTAACTGATAAACAAGTTAGGCAGCAGCTCCATGTAAGATTTTCAGCAGCTGTGGAAGGTCAAGGACTTTGCATGTGCCTCTGACCACTCCTGCAAGCTCACAAATTGCAGGAGGCTGTGCCCTCATCTCCCCTAACAATAAACTGCAGTTTACAAAATGAAATAATCCTGTTTCTAAGGCAATCCACAGACAGTCATGCCAACATAACTGATGATATTCACTGCCAACTCCAGCCTGAGAGCTACAGGAACTCTTTTAAGCTGGTACCACCAAAGAAAGGCAACGTGAAACTGTGACAGCCAATATGTGACTGTAACCTGGAGCCTGAGTGCACAGAAGCAAAGTCGATGAAACCTTATCAATTATTCAGAACCCAAAGAAACAAAACACCTTTAGAAAACATCTTCAATTAGCTTAACTACATTCCCAGCTATAGCACAAGCTGTACCATGCTCCTTCATATTCCAGCAAAAGCCCTTATCGAGTGTTATAACTTTGTAACAAATTGTCATATGTAACAACCTGAAATTTCCATTTTGTCTTAAATAGTCTTTGTGTCTCTCTACGGTTGCATTGATATTTCTAATAAATATCTGGATATTCCTAATGAAACAATTAAATTCCTCTCCTCTCATATCAGTTCTAAAGTTGAAGGCAGCAGAAAGGAGTAGCAAGGAAGGACATGGGCAGCCCTTGGAGCACAAGACACTAAGGAAGGGGGAAATTTTTGTTAGGAGTTCAGGCATCCCTGACAACAACAAAATACAGTGAGCTGGCAGCAGGAATCCAGAAAGGGAGGAGAAAGAACAACTGTGAGGCTTTAGGCCAGCTCTACAACTTCTAGCAAATTTATTCTTTTCATGGAAAAGACATAGTTTGTGATCTTGAGAGGAAACTAAAGCAGCTAAATCTGATGGGACACAGATTTTGGCTGCTCTGTGGAAGAGCAGCAAGAAGGAAAGGTAAAATATAAAGAAGGGAAGCTAATCTAAAAAGTTTAAAAAGCACTGACAAGACTATAGTTACAGACCTTTCAAAACTGTTTCACAAGAAAAGTTAATCTCACAAGATTTGCTCACAGGCACATACGTGAAATAGTTCTAATTTTTTTAATGTTTAACAAATAAAGCCTTAGAAAGTAACTGAATGTCACAAACAAAGTTCCAAGAGCTCTAAGGCAAAAACATTGTCACTGGTATGCACTAATTGTGATAGAAAATGTTTCTCCTCCTGTTCAGGTGGAACAAGTACACAATGCTATGTCCCAGCCATTTCAGATAACACAAAAGGACCATGCACATGCTAGAATGGTTACACAGAAAAGCTTGCCTCAATTTAAGGAGCGCAACAGAATTTGGTACATTCTAGGTGTCACAGAACTTAATCATACTATTTAATTTGTCCTACTCCTATTTCCAGCTATTTAAGCTTTCAAAAATTCATTGTTTTCAGGTTTGCTTCTATGACTTTGTATGGTAAAGTGCATAATAGCTTGGAACCCAGATACACTGATCATATAACTTGAAACTTCTGTGGATATTCAAAATTTGCCAAATTTAATCTCAGCTGTTAAGCAGCAAAAGGGTCGGTCTGGATCAGCAGTTCATCTTGATAAAAAATGCAGGTTTAAGACTTCAGAAAGAAAGGTCCTCATTTAGACCTTTCTGAAAAGAAATGGGAAACGGGGATGCCCCTGTAATGCCAATATAGGGCACAATATGTCAAAAAATAGAGAAAGGATCACAGGAAAAAAAAACAGTTGATGTCAATATTATTCTGCCATCAATATCAGTCTCATATTGGTCCTGCCATGGAACATGTGGCTTTATCTTCCTCTCTTGGCCACTCCCATCCCTGAGCCCCCATTCTCCTGACTACCCCACGGAGCAGCACAGAGCAGGGCAGGGCAGGGCAGGGCAGAGCAGAGCAGGGCAGAGCAGAGCAGGGCAGAGCAGAGCAGGCTGCTCCTCCTCACCCCTCCCTGCCCTTCATCCCACCCACCAGCACCTCCTGCTCCCCACCCAAAACTGACACTGACACCTGCAGGACTGGTGAAATGAGGCTCTGTGGGACCTGAGAATAGGATGGATTGAAATATGGGATGTGTTAGGTGAGGGATGCTCGTAACCCAAAAGACATAAAGGAATCTGGGAGGGAAGTGGGAAAAGAACTGGCTGTGGTCCAGCCCCTGGCTCATAACAGGAACAGAAGCAGCAAGTGCTGGGACACAGGGAGCATTGCTGATGGAGAGGGCTCCATATGCCATGGACAAAACCAGAATGAAGTGACACCCTTCAGGCTGCCCTGCAGTGGTCCCATCATCATGGGCTGACATCAACTCACAAAACTGGATTAGGTGAGAGAGGGTTAATTAAAAAAGGTCTATCATCATTCAAACTTTACTGTCAGCTTTTCTGCAGACTTTAATTACACTGCAATTCCTGTATTTTTTATTTTTAAGGGGAGGACAACACACCAATGTGACAAAGAATTCAAATGCTGTTATTCACCAGTTCTGGTCAATAGATTTGATGACTTACTTCTTCACTACTCAGATGATAATGACACATTTCACTCCCTTCTAACCATTACAGCAACACTTTGATGCCAGTTTGCCCCATGATACAATCAAGAATGTTGTAAAATTTCATGTAAGATCTCTACAGACTCCAGGAAGACACAGAAAAAGAGACTGTCCTGTCATGCTGAACATCCAAGTAAATGAAATTTAATGCTTGCCTCCTGTACTAAGGAGTACAGCGTAAAACACTGACCCATCTACACTTCAGTACTATCCCAAACCCTTTTCAAGCAAAAAAAAAGCCAAAGCACAAACGTTGATATTATTAATGCAGATTAAAAGGTAAGATCATTTTCTCAGTATAACTAGATAAAAGTGTCTTATATATGTTGGAAGCCTGGTAGCTGCAAATTGCAGAGGAACAGAAAGATCTCAGTACACTAGGGGAAAACGTGGACAAAAATACAAATACAGACATAACAACTGGTTTTAAATCATCTTGAACATTAGGTAGGCAATAGCTGGGAACATTAATTCAGTACAGCCCAATAATCAGTAACAATTAAAATTCTGACCAGGAATCATCAGAAAGGAAAAAAAAAAAAAACAAAAACACAACAAATAAGCCTTATGAATATATTGCCTGCCCACAAATTTTTTAAATCGCTTATAACTCTGGTAAGTCGTCTCAAAAATAATATCACAGCAACCAATTATATTACAACTATGAAAAAACTTTTGGATAGGAGAAGACTAAGCTGACTCCTGCCTGGAAAGTAAGTGATTGGTGGCTGAGATTTAAAACAAAATAAAACCACTGAGAGAAAACGAAGAGTAAAATTGTTAGTATTTTGCATGACAAATATTAGTAGGTATGAAATGAAACTATACAGAAAGTGCAATTATGTGGTCTTTTCTTTCCACACTATTAAACTGCAGAATATGTAAGTCAAGTCATATGAGGAATGCCAAGAGTACAACTCCAGGTAAGTTGTTGCAATTCCATATTTATTTTTGTTGATTAGAGACCTTTATTCCATATGGATCTATTTCTTCTCCAGTGAAGAACTGGTATTTTACAGCTCCTTTTCTCCTCTGAATCTCCTCAACTGCAAGGAATTCAGATGTATCTTTGTACAGACAATAACTTTATAATCTCTCATCTCAAAGCTTTTATGTTTAAACATAAAAATTAAGCCATTTTTCATTATTTCAGTTCATTCTGTGCTAATTATTTTTCTCCATGCTATTTTCTTTCTAGCACACAAATTTGAAATGAGGACATTTCACAAAGTCAACATCGCTCTACAGACATCTACTGTCCAGATTTTATTTAATTTCTTTTTCAGAGAAGAGCACCCAGCATTATCAGGCCTTTCTACACTTCTTAAAGATCCTAGAACTGACCATTTTTTAAATCATTTTATAGATTACACAACATATGAAAAGGCTCCATGAAATTACTACATATTTAAATGCTTTTCATTTCCTCATAGCAAAGTGTGTCAGAGGATCTATTTCCTATAAATGCCTCTTTGCAGATTAATACACATTAGCACATTCTCAGACCTAGCTTGCTGTTTGGGATTTTTCTAGAGTTCTCTTTAAAGTACATAGGTAAATCTCAGCCTATAATTCCAAAAGTTAACATTAAATTGTACTGCATAAAAATAGCAATCCAGCTGCCATTAATTCTCCTTTAGAAACAGCTGTGGTGGAACAATTTAAGCTAGTGAGCAAACAGAATTCTAAAGGAAAGGGACACAAACATGTAATTATACAACAAAAAATAAATATGGGAACTACATAGCTTTGCCAACATTGTCTCTGCATCTAAAATATCTGCTTTGCAGTTAGTTCACCATCCAGTTACCGACATTAAAAAACTGCAGTTCTTGGATCTGAAGCAAATAACAGATTTTCACCAAAAAAAAAAAAACATTTTTAACTTGAACAGCATATATTTTTCAGTAACACTTGTTTTGGAAACAAAGACAAGTCTGAAGTAGTTACAGTTAAACTTCTGATCAAAACAAGGTAACAAAACTTACAGAAAATAGATTAGCAAGGAAAGATGCATTAGTGAGCCCCCACAGTACTGTTTACCTGTCTTTTCTCTTCTACATTTTTACAGTATTTTCAGTAGCTTAAGTTACGAAAGTTACAAAGCAGTTGATTCATTTTATGGTTCAAAAAAAATACATATATATATACTACTGTCCAGCGAGTCTCATACAATGAGATTTTCTGTTTTGTCTTCCTCTAATATCTACAAATAGGATTTGATTACAAATTCACACTTTTCATTAGCACAGACAATAATGTGATTAACATAGAAGTCTAACAACTGTGAAACAGTAAAGGATTTCTAAAAGTCAATACCTAAAATTTTAAAAAGCTCTTTAATTACATTTTAATAGATTTGTTCCTTTTCACTCGGAATAAACCTAGTACCCAAATGCTAGTTGTCAGTCTCAGGCTGTAAAACCTCTTTTGATCTTCAATGTTATACTCACTGCCACAATACTAAATTAGACTTTCTTTTTTTTAAAAAAGAGAATGGTGAGAGGTCAATGCCTAGGATTCTGTCCTCATGGAGAGAGAACTCAAAGACTAAACTCTCTGTTAGGAAGTTTTCCAGTGGAAAAAGGAGTATTTTCCCAGTAAAACTTAATTTAAAACAGTAATGTGTAGACATATTTTTGGCCAGGCACTAGCCCGAAAACACAGAGTGAGGGTTGAACAAAATCAAATGTATTATATTAATTTAGTCTAGAGGGAAAGGAATGCTTCCCTGTTCAGCAATTTCTTAAGTCCCTTGCCAATTCTAACATCCCCTGATGTTTTCATATTGCTTATGGTGCTTTTCATTTGCGTCACCCAAAAATCATGCAAAAGACTGAGTAGGTAAGTGACTGGAACTTGGTGGGATGCTAAAGAAGGTGGAAACAGCAATGCAACAGCAAATGCAGTACAGTGTAAATGGAATTACAGAAAAAAAGCAGGATTTATTCCCTTTCCACTGAAACCATAACCAGGCTTTTCATGTAAGTCTCACGGACCTCAGGAGATCACACACACCTAGCCAGCACCAGTCTGAGCAATTCAGAAGCTTCTTGTCACCAGAAATCTTCCTTAGTCATTCTCAGACTGAAAGGCACCTTGCATTCCACGATTTGACTTTTCGGTGAATTTCAGCAACATCATCAGGCTTCACACTACTTGTTTTAGTCCAAGATTTACAAAAGACAAGGATACACCCAAAAAATTCTCATTAGATGCTTCAATAGAAATCTGTTCATGTGACACTTCTAAGAAATACCGGAAGTGTGAAGTTCAGTACAGGAAATATTTGGGAGGTGCACAGGGCCAGAGATACCTTCACACAAATCTCAGTCAGAAGAGGTGGACTAGAACCAAAATTTCCCTTATTTTTTAGTTCTCCTCTTCCCATGTACCAAAAAAAACCACTTTCAAAGATTTTTTTAAAAAATAAAATATACAGCAATGGCAAATGTATGTGTCCAGTAATTTGGGGATTACTCCTTACCACATTTTAAAGAAAAAAAAAATCTCATGCTATCCACTCACAACCATATTAGGCATTTTTAACTATTTTCAACTATTCATACATATTGAATTTTAAAATGCTTTACTGCAGTGTAAATAAAATTAGTATTTTAAAAGTGGGTTTGCTAATTATCACAAAATTAACCACAATTCTAGTTTGTGAGCTGAAAACATCATCACTAAAGGGAAAACAAAGCTCAGAAAATGTGTTTACTTGTCTGTAACCTGAAGTCTGAAATGCCATACCTATTCCTACCCACAAGAATCACTTGCCAGGCTCAGTTCTGAAAGTACAATTTTCGATAGATATGTTCACTAATGTTTTCTCACATCTGCTCTTGCGTGCTGTACAGTTCACAAACGTTTTGTAAGTGTAGCTATAAAGCCTGGAAATAGTTTATTCCCTGTCACCCCCCACTAGCATTGTACAGTACAGCGTATTTTTCAGAACTGCACGCTGTGATCATCACTGTTCAGATGCACAGCAGTTCTGCTGGAGCACAGTTGCATTCAGGAACTCATGTGTAATGAAAATTCCAAGGAAGACAGTATGTAATACAGAATTACAGAGCCCATCACAAAAACTTCTAGCTTTGGTAACCTTTTCTCCCTCTAGTGGCTTCTACATTCCCATTCAGAGGATGTTTACCTTCAGTATTGATGTAAAAGACAAAATCCCACCTTAATTAAAAGCAATTTAAGGACTGCTCTACCAAATGAAAACTTAAACTCAGCCACTAGGTTGTACAAATATGAAGGTAATCCCATGTGGCCACTTTATATACTTTATTCCATGACTGGAATGAGCATGCTGTGTAAAATAAGTCCTTAACCCTTAAAAAGGTCACAGGATGTGTCATTTTCTAGAACACAGGATCTCACCCACCTGAACAGTGGTTTGGAATGGGCAGTCTTACCTCTTCCCTTCATCCAAAGCAAAAGAGAGTCTGAATTTCTCTCTTAAGAAAAGGAACTAGTACCCTAACATGCAAAACCAGATTTTCTCTATTTCTGCAGTACCTGAAGAAGGACAGAGGTATGTTCACCAATAATGACATCCTCTGACCATTTTCATTAAAGATGTAAGATGGGAACATGGTACAACTTTGTATGAATTACTCCAAATAACCTCCATGAGTTTTCTCATCAGCTTCAACAGCCTTCAATAATACTGGAAAACAAAATTAAAATGTAAAAGAGGTTCTTTAGCCTTAACGAAGAATCTAAATGCTAAAGCCATGAAGGAACACTTTAAGTGTGTCTAAATTGTGCAAATTTGTTATTAATCAAAGAACAGAATGCCTATTTCATTAGTAGATAGAGTTAAAAGGGAAGATTGAGATATTTAGTGTTGGTTTATGGTGATCTGAGTGATACAGTAGGTGAAATGTTATTACTGTTTACCCACATATAGAACATCTTTCATCTTAAAGTGTAAAATTTTCTATCAGATTTTATTTAGCATATTCTTGGCTTCTATGAAATAAATGTTTCTGGGGAAAATCTAATCTATATTACTATCACAGACAGCACTGGAGACACAAACTCAGGACAGAGACCCTGAAGAAATTTCAGCAGCATCCAATGCAACTGGTTTAGTTTCCAAAAAGCACTTGGGACCAACATCCATAATGCACTTGCACCAGGTGCTGCACATAAAGAGGCCTTTTCCTTGGTCCATCTGCAAAGAGATCATGAAGCACACAGTCTTCAGGGCAGCAGATACAATTGACTCCTAGATGGTTTGGGTGAGCAACGTTTACAGATTTAGTGTTTCTGTTTGGCTAATTTCTACTTGGTTTTCCAAAGTGTGGATCACCTTGTAGTTACAAACACTTGAAATTTAATACATTATTGTGGTCTGAAAAACATTGCTGCCTGTAGCAGTGTTCACCTTAACAACACATTAGTATATAACTATTATATATACACTAGTTTGGTTTTTTTATTTTCAGCACAAAAAGCATACAATAGAACACATACAAAAGTTGTTTGCTTTACAGTGCAGGAAAAACAATTTAAAAAAATTCTCTTTCCACACCAAAACCAAAATGTTATAAAGTTCTGCAATCTAATCCCCAAAATGTCTGTGACATTATCATGGCACTGCAAAGGTTTTGTTTCTAACATTGTGGAACAACGAATGAACCTCTACTGTCATCCACTTGAGCAGCCGTTGTACATTCTTAGTCAGGTGAAAACAACATATTTTTTCAAAACAGATTTGGGATAGTGTGGTGGACATATAAGCAATAAATAAAATTTTTGCATACTTTCTGTAATATTTTTGTGCTGAAAATAAAAAAAAACAAACTAGTATATATAATAGTTATACACTTGTATTGTTAAGGTGAATACTAACATAAGCATGGAATGACAAAGCTTCTTGAAGGCTAATCTGGAGTATAAGATTCTGTCTTTCCCTGGAGCCAGCAAACATTTCAGACACAAAACTGCTACTAATGCTTTTGTGTCAGACCAATGACCTCCACTTTACTTCCAGTTATCAACAACACTCCCCTGATACAGTTCCCTCAGCAGCAAAATGTCTGTGTAACAAAGAGTGTGTAATCCTGCTGAATACTCCTCCCACACTTTTTTTTTGTAAGTCTCCTCATTTTGTCTAATGGTAGACAAAACAACTGGATGAAACAGTAATTTGGAATAAAATTTGAGTTACAGGCTTACTGGTAGAATGCTAGATTTGTGACCTACCACTAACACTAGTTTTATATGTCAGTTTTTAACACTATTTTATTGAGAAGTTTGCTGGAGAGAATTTTTGTAATAAAACAGTCTTACTCAGTGAAAGTTAAAAGTGTATAACCCAGGCTTTTAACTAATTATTAGACTATGTCTTTATAAAATTAGATACCACTAAAGTAACAACATTAGCAAGCCAGCCTTTTACAAAAAGGAACCAGACTGAAGGTCCAGAGTGTTTCCAATCTTTTGCTGCTGGAGGTCAGAAGAAACTGAAGTTGCTAAAATGTCAGGCCTCCTTTTCATTTCAATGCCACCACAACATTTGGAAACAATGAAGAGACAAGAAGTGAGAAAGCCCTAACAGACAACACTTCCAGGAGAAGTACAATTCCAGAGCTGCACTCAATTAAACAGGAATATGCAATGCCTCTGCAAATGAGAGAGAACCATATTATTTTCTTCATCTGAGATTCTGTAAATTATATAATACACGTTTAAATTTTTAATATGCAAATATTACACTGTCAAAGTACCACACGAACTTGGGTTTGGGTGTGGGGTTTTTTGGTATTGTTAGAGACCAGTATCAACATATTCTTACCTTTTTATCTTCTTTAGATTTCCTGATACTGTGCGGAGGGCCAAATTTGTTCTGAATGTAGAACATCTTCTTGCCCCATTCACTTTTGTGAGCCTTTAGCTGCGGCTGGCCAAAGCTGCCATCGACTCTGTACCTGTCAGCTGGAATCTTACTCATGGGTGGGGGAAGGGTCCCACAGTTCACGCTGGACCAGCCGTCCGTGGAATCGGTGTAGGACTCCTGGTCGCTGGCGTGGCCCTGCTGCCACTCCTGTAACACGTGCACAGGCAGCCACCTCTGGCTGCCCGTGCCTGCCGCGTTTTTCTTTGATGGGGGTACTGAATTTCGGGAGGAAACCAAAGGAACTTCGATACGAGCAGAGGGGCTTAAGTGTTTGCTTACATTTTGGGACTTATCGTTCTGAATTACTTCTAAAGGAATATTCCCCTCTGGTTCATGACAGAAGCCATTCCAGTGGGAAGCCGGCTGATTTTGTCCCCTTCCTACTGGATTTTCCCACATGCTGTTAGGAACGTGTTTACTTGGATTGGTCCCTAAATCAACCACCAGAACTCTATTACTCTTTTCTTCTTGGTTGAAATTTCCAATTCCACTGTCACTGTTACTGCTCGTACTATTATTCTGATGAGCATCTGCATCACCATCAAGAAAAGCCCTGGCACGCATTCCCTCGATCAGTTCCCCCATATCCCTGTACAGGACAGAAACAAACTGCAGAACAGGTAGAGATGATGTTGGAAACTCTAAACAGCCATTTGTATCTGGATCTGCTGTACATTCCAGTCCAAAACGTCTTGCTATACCCTGGTGAATTTTATGATGAAATAATTCAGGATCCACCATAAAAACATGGCAAGATGTCCTCAGGACCCCTTCATCTTCCTGAGCCATGCTTGCATCATCATTTGTTTGCATTGTAACTAGTCCAAAGAACCTTCTATCATCTGGGCAAACAGCACTGAATGCCAGTTTCTCCGCAGGATATTCTGCCACGACACCTGATTTGTCACTGCAGAGCTGAATGCAGTCGTGCATTATCTTCATCATCACCAGTGAATGGATTTTCTGTTCCGCCCTCAGACGTCTCATGCAGCCACGAATGGCCTGCAAACTCTCCGTTTCCAAATTCGAGGTTGTCGAAGGAAGTTCGATAGAGCCTAAGTAACCTACGACCATGGCAACATTCAAAATGCTTGCATCCAATCCAAAGTCTTCTGAACTCTCCAGTCCCATTCTGAAAACTGAATCATCATTCAGAACTTTGGCTATTTCTTCCTTTGACAACAGGTTTGGATTGCTTACACTTGCATTGCCAGTTTCAAATTTCGTAGCAGCAGAAACTGAAAATGATCTTTTTTTTGGTGCAGAATTATCTGAGTTACCAGCACAAAGAGCAGGATTCTCAAAGATCATGTTGAAAATGCCACCAGACTGCATTTCTTCAACAACTTTCTCTGCTCGGTTTATACCCAGAGCTTTAGAGTCAGGTTTGGGTTTCAGCCAGCCCTTACCATCATAAAATCCAACTTCTTCATCACTTGAACATGAATCTATATGACTAATTCCTTCAGCAATGACCATGTGCAGGACTCCAGAACATTTCCCTATAAGTTTCACTACATCTTCATGAGAGGCTTTTTTCACATTGATTTCATTAACTGCAAATATCTGATCTCCTGCTTTAAGTCCCACATAATCTGCAGGGCTTCCTTTCATCACACAACTGAGAACACAAGGAGCTTGTCCAGAAAGGGTAAACCCATAACCTGCTCTGCCTCGAGCCACTTCCACACTTCTGATCCGCGGAGGCGCGTGCATGTTGAGTCGACGTTTGACTGTTTCTCCTGGTCTATACATTTTGGATTTTATTCCTAAAATAGGAAAACTTTTATTTAGTCCAGTTTTTTGTCATGTTTCAAGAGTATCACTCCTTCATCTGATGAAGCTCTAAAGAAAGAAAGAAAAAAAACATTTTAATTCTCAAGCATGTTTCAGGTTTTTAGTGCCCTTTATTCTCTTTACTGTTCACAAAAACCGCTAGTGAACTCTTCCAAAAGCTACTGCCAGAGAATTAACAAAACAGTTTGAAAAGAACAGGTACTACAGTCTTAATTATACTGGTGAGAAAGGAGTTGCAAATGCAAATGAAGTGGCTGTCCAAAATGACAATGTGATGGAATGGCAAAGAACAGAATCTAAGCCTTGATGCACAGTCAGTGTGCTTATACCAAGCACGTTATGTCTTCCCCAACTCCTCCACATTATCAACTATTCAGTTACCTCCTGGCTTACTGCACCACTGTACTACCACTGCATCTTACAGCACAGAGAAAATCCTCAATTAGGCTCATCCATCCTTTCCCAGCAACATAAAAATGAGAGCTCATGCCTATCAACTCAGCTACAGCTCACCCCCTTTACACTCAGTGTATAGAAACAGGTACCATATGTATCCATGGAAAAGAGATTAATTACCCCTAGAGTTGCCTGTATCTCTCCACTGACTGTAAAGGCAGCTTAAAATAAGCATCTCAAACTTCAACTTCCTTCCATACATTTCAGTTACCTGTGCAAGGCAAATGGGCATTCAGTCATGTATCAGACCAAAGGGATCCAAGATCAGATTTACTGTTGCACCCATCAATTCATCTACTCAAACAATTTGTCAGATAGCAAACACTGTAAAAATGCATTTCAGTCCATCATTCCAACATCCATGTGTTTTAGTTTAGCTTAAAAATAAAAAAATTTAAAAATTTAAAAAGAGGAGTGAAAAAGAAGGAACTCCACATGCTGCCAGTATTAATCTGGTCATGACTTTACAATTAACACATAACAGCTTTATATGAACAGCAAGAAATAGTAGATTTCACTACATATTGGTGTCTGCACTGAAGTCTGGATGTCTTGTTCTAAATATAGTCAGGTAAATTTCATTCGTTTAGAGAGGTTTCCCCCACTAAGCAGGTTAAAATGCATAAAATTATTAACACAAACAAAAGAAATAACAACTTGTGTTCAACTTTTGGAACTATCCCCTTGCTGCATGATATGAACTCACACTTGAGGATGACTGACAGAAATAACCATAGGACTACAGCTACCTAAAAGTGCAAAAACCTCCATCTGAGCAAGCAAGAATTAATCTGACAGGCTTTTTCTTAATTCAGCCACATTGTAACATACTTAAAGTGTGTAAGGTACTTGAAAGCAAGTATCTTGCCTATGTGGGCAAAATGCAGGCAACATTTTAGATAAATACATTCATGTAAAGATATATATACCTACCCACAGAGACAATACATTTCTTTATCATATCTAAAGTGCTAAATTAGTGGTGTCCCGCCCACTACTTGCATACAAGAAAAATGACCAAGAAATCCTACTGACATTGCTCTTAGCTACAGAAATAACAAAAAAACCCACACTCAGAATGTGATTAAATCCACAGCACACTACTTTCACAGTATTTCTGCCTGGGTTAGAACAAGCCAGGCAATTACTTGCAAAGTTTTACCAATTAAAAACCAAATCAAAATTAAAATAGAATTTAGGATGATAGTCTTAACTACATATGAGCTCTTTGATTACCAAATTTAAGAAACCACTGCTTTTTCTCAAATATTCTGCTAAATACTCAACTGCAGGATGTAATTCCCCTAGGGCCCTTCCAAACCCAAAATAGAACAGCCTTCAAGATACCAGAAGACATCCAGTTGGCTTTAGTTTTTGGGGTTTAGTTTTAATTTTTTTGAACAAAGGGACATCAGGTTTTTATGTCTCTACAGTACAGCTGTGACTATTCAATGTAGTATGGTTTTTGCAAATTGTTTTAATATAGCAATTATCCAGCTTCATTAACAATAGTTTTCCTATAATCTGAGACAAAAAAAACCCAAAACCTTGGCTTTAAGAAGTAATGAAACTTCACATTTAACCTTTGAATGGAAATCCTAACATAAGAAGTGCTTTGCAAACATTTAACCAAACTTAACTGTCACATTTCTGTAAGAAATCCCCATCAAGGGGGGACTTGCATCCAGTCTCATGCCTTAAACATAGTGTGATCCTTTTCTGATGGGGCTAAACCTGGGAATCAAGAGGTCACTGTGCATTCAGCTATCTCTAATTAGGTCTGGTACTTATTGAGAATAATCACTAAACATTTCAAGATACAGTTCAACAAAAAAAAATGAACTAACAAATGCCCAACAGTAAATAAACACCTGCCTTACAGTGAATATTTCTGTTCTCAACTGTCTGGATAACAGCCCTATGTGACCCCTGGGTACCCTCCAAAACTGTGTTGCTAACCCGGTCAAAATCCTGTAGTATCTGGCACCAAGCTAGTGTGCTACTAGCTTGCAAGAGGAAAGGAATCAATTAAGAAAGTATGAAATTATAAATAATCTCATTTAAAAAAAAATAATAAAAAGCAGTTGCTACTAAGAAACTTCAGCTTCAATATTGTATATGGAAGTGGCTGACAGGAAAAACAGATTTTTCCAGCTATCTCTCTAATCCATTAAAAAGTACTTAAGATGCCACTATAAAAAAAACACACGATGAAAATGTAGTTAGGATGCTCTTGGGAAGAGGCAAACCCCAATGCTGTCTTACCTCATAATTCCACATTTGCTGAGAGGTTTCCTTTTAATTCTATTCAGAAGTCAATTTACCTACTTGCCTTCCTAACCTATGACCCTTTCACATCAAGCATTTATTTTAGATGATAAGCACTGATAATGGAATGTCATTTAAAAAACCTGACAATTACAAAGACAAAACAGCAGGCTAATATATTACTTTCCTCTAATGATGATGTTCCAGAGGTGTGAAGACTTTCAGCTATTAATGTATTGGCATACTTCTCTGAGTGTAAAGTTAAGAAGTAATTCAATATTAAAGGGGTTTTGCTATTAATATGTATATACAATAAAAATAAAATTTAAAAAAAACCAAACAAAAAATACCAACCAAAGAAAAGCTGTATTACTGAACTAGAAAAGTCACCTCTTCCCTCCCTCAGTACCTGAAAATTACTGTGCATTTTTTATGCCAATTACAGCCATAGCAAACAGCTCATTAAATTTATCTAGAAAACTTCAAGACAAAGGGCAGATGTATTTCTTCTGCAAGAAACTCAGCGACTGAGTATGTTTTTCTGCAATGACATCATGGCAGGCAAAAGGAAAAATTATGAGAATAATGTTTCTCATAAGAAGAGACTCATTGAGTGTCAAACTGTTAACACTCTAGTTCAAAACTAAATTATCAAATTATCTAATTGCTAGCTTTTCTTATAATTTCTTTGCAGATTCGAAACCCGAAGCTAAAGAGATATGGCACACAAGTGGCACCAACTTCCACAGTTCCAAAGTAATCATGTCTGAATATCCTTTTCCTGTAATAAATTACAAAATGTGTATCATATCTAGCAAAACAAAAACATCATTTTACTTGCACTGATATACAGCTCTGTAGTTTTATAAGTACAAAGTATTTCACAGAACATTCCAGGCAAAAACATTAATATACACAAATTAAGAGTTATTCAAGTATGTGAAATAACATAATTTGCCCACATACATCAGCTTTGACACAGAACTGCAAAACCAAAACAAACCATTCAAGTTTTCTGCCAGCATACATTCTGGTCTACCATTTGAATCAATTATTTGTGGGGTTTAAACTACCAAAAACACCGGTTACAGTTGAACTGTACTTTATCCCACAAACACTGTATTTCTGTATGTAATGTTTTTACATATCCATGCTAGCTTTTCATGTCACTTTCAAACCTTCTACTACAAAGAAAATAATACTTATTTGCTTACTTTCAAGGGAGAGAGGTGGTTTGTTTCCTGCTTCTGCTCTTGTTATCTCATGGCAACAAAAAGAACAGAAACAGGAGGCACACTCCTCTACAGTCTGTGTTAAACTATAACTTTAACAGTTACAGAGGGCAGACAGGGAGCATGTTTAGTTTAAGAGTACATGACTGACCACCAGTTCCTCCCAAAAAGCCTCTGGAAATGAGCTGGTACTCAGACTACAGGATCCATGTTCATGTGCAGAAACACAGCAGAGAACTGTCTGGCTTCATTTTGTTTTTCAACAGTGGGACTGTACGAGGATACAGTATGCAAAGTGGAAGTGCATAGAAGAGACTGTTCCTTTATCCCTCACACAGGTCTTGAGGTAATGCAAAAGACTCTTCAGCACGGATGCCAGTTGTTAAGGCACTGATGCCAAGTTCCTACAAAGCTCAAATGAAGTTATAACATTTGAATTCCACTAACTATTCAAATGTGTTACATGTTTATAGACAAGTTACACAAGAAATGTAACAGCACAACCTGTAGAAGACAGCTACCAGTTGTTTGAGAACTTGGGCAGGACAAGGTTTTAATCAAAAAATCTCATCAGCATGTCACAATTGGCAAGATGCACCATTATGCTTCCTTTAGGTAGAACTAGTGTGATCATTCAAAAAATACTGACTGTAATTAGTAACAGTAGGCTAAAAAGTAGTTGTTAGTAAAAATTCTTCTCCCACTGAAGACAGTGTACAAAGTGTAAGGAACACAAATAGGACATTTGCTGTTATGTCTGGCAAGACTCATGAGACTAAGGACAAAGTTTTCTAAAGCTATTGTACAGACAGTCATGCATTTACAATTCAGACTAATTTATCTGCTGTATTTAAGACGGTGAAAAGGTTTAGTTAGGCATTTCCCCCCCTTCTTTTCTGGCAAATAGGTGCCGGAACCGCTGGGTCGCCGCGCAGAGGGGCAGCACTCGGGGCGGCAGCAGCGACAGCCCGGCGGGACCGCTCGGGGACAGCCGCGGCCGGGAGGGCTCGGGGCGCTCTGCCGGGGCAGCAGGAGGGGCACGGCGGGCTCGGCGCAGCCCTGCACACCCGCTCTCACCGCCGAGCTGCCGCTGCCCCGCTCCCGGGAAGGCTCCCGGCGCTGTCCCCGGCGGGTGCGGGGACACCCCGAGGGCACGGG
>VZRZ01007938.1:2206783-2351244 GCA_013398175.1 Climacteris rufus
TTTTTTTTTTTTTTTTTTTTGCTATGCATAGCAATCCAGAACTTATCCCTAAGTTAACAACATTTTAGCTCACTCAGATCTCACTTGGGATGGATTTCCTGGGAAGCTTCCATGGAATATCAAGGAACTTGTGAGTGCTGTCCGTTTTTCAAGAACACTCTCCTGGAAGCACAAAACCAGTTCATGCCCTCTAAAAGTAAGGGAAGTAGGTGGAACAAGAGACCCCCTTGGCTTAAATGTGAGCTTCTGCATCTGCTCAAAACTAAAAGAGAAGCATACCAGAGATGGAAAACCCATTGAGAACAATAAAGGCATTACCAGGATGTGCAGATGCAGTTAGAAAAACTCAGCTCACACTGAAATTGGCCAGAGATGTCAAAAACCACAAGAAAGTTTTCTTTGGGTACATAAAAAACAAGCAGAAGGAAATATTGGCTCACTGTTAAGCAGCAGAGGTGAATTCGTCACCCACAATGCTGAAAAAGCAGAGACTCCTGACACATTCTTCACCTCTGTCTTCAGCAGCACTGTTGGGCTGCAGGTCTTGAGGAAAAAAATGCAGCTTTATCCAAATGCAGACCCACTGTCAGTGAATGAAGAGCCAGTCTGAACTATTACAGGAGCCTGACTCCTACAAATCCATGGGTCCTGACATTATGCACCCACAGGTTTTAAGAGAGCTGGCTGATGTCATTCCAAGGACACTCTCCATAATCTTAGAGTTGTGGAGATCAAGGGACATGACAGAAGACTGGAAGAAGGCAAATGTCACCCTATCTGTAAGATGGGCTTAAAGGAGGATCCAGGAAATTACACACCCATCAGTTTTGCTTCAGTCCCTGGGAAAGTTGTGGAAAAAATTCTCCTGGGGGCTATCACAAGTCAAATGAAGCACATGACTGGGAAAAGCCAGGAGGGATTCACCAAAGGCAAACAGTGCTTGACAAACCTGATCACCTTCTACAACAAAGTAACCTGCTCAGTTGATGTGGGGTGAGCAGTGGACATTGGCTACCTGGACGTCTCCAAGGCTTTAGATTGTGGTTTCCCAGAGACTCCTCCTGAAGAAATGGATGCATTAGGATCTAGACAAGTGGTCCATGCAGTGGGTGGGGAACTGGCTGCCCAGACACACCCAGAGGATGGTGGTAAATAGCTCCTTTTCAAACTGGCAGCTTGTCACAAGTGAGGTCGTCCAGGGATCAATACTGAGCCCGCATCTGTTTGATATCTTCCTAAGTGATCTGGAGGATAGGATCAAGTGTATCCTGATACAGTGTGCTCATAATACCAACCTGAGTGGGGAAGTGGACACTTCAGAAGGGAGAGCCATCCTGCAGAAAGGCCTGGATAGGCTGGAAGAGTGGGCTAACAAGAACCTTCTGAAGTTCAACAAGGACAAGTTTAAGGTTTTGCACGTGGAAAGACACAACCCAGGAGTGCAGCACAAGCTGGGATCTCTCCAGCTCGGGAGCAGCTCTGTGGCAAGGGACCTGAGAGTCCTGGTAGACAATAAGCTCAGTGTGAGTGACTAGGATGCTGCTGCAGCAGCAGCAAACAAAATAAAGAGGGTGCTGGGTTTCACCAACAAGGGTATCACCAGCAGAGATGAAGATGTCATTATCCCACTCTACTCAGCACTTGTCAGGCCACATCTGGAATACAGTGTTCGGTTTTGGTCCTCACTATGCAAAAAAGATGTGAACAGGCTGCAGAAGGTCCAGAGAAAGGTTAAAAAGGACTGGGAAGCCTGCCATAACAGGAAAGGCTGGGAGAATTGCGTTTGTATAGCCTGGGGAAATTAACATTTAGGGGAGACCTTACTGCCATATTACTGCCATAGTTAAATGGTGGCTACAGAGAAGATGGATATTTCTGTCCTGAGATTGGACATTTTTTCAAAACGAAAACAGTCAGTTCATGGAATAATCTCCCCAGGGAAATGGTGGATTCCCCAACATTGGACAATTTGAAGACTCAGCTGGACAGGGTGCTGGGTCATCTTGACCCTGCTTTTGCCAAGAAAGGCTGGACCAGGGTCCCTTCCAACCTGGTACTGTATGATTCAATGACATCACTTTTAACTAGGATCAAACTGAGATCTTACAGGTAGTAATTAATCAGCCTTAGATAACTGGGTGTCATTCACTGCGGATGACTGGTCTGTTTTTTAAAGAGCATACCTGAAATTACTCATCCTTATTAGAAATGTGGTTCAACAAAACACCTTAAAATAAGCTGGAGCAGAGTGAAAAATTTCCAGCTAGAAAAATTTGCATAGGAAGAAAATTTCACACCCAAAATGGCAAAGTATTTCAAATGTTTCTGTTAAAACACTAAAAAAGATCAACACAAAAGTTTAATGATGTAGTCTCAAGCTTGCAGACACAGGAAGCATGCTACCATAAAATCAGGGGAAATAGATTAGCAAGCTAGAGACCAGATGGTTAGTATTTACTTGCTGACATAACACCACCAAATGTTCCTAAATTTCTTTTTTAAATTTGTCTTTCACATTACATTATCAGCATAGGAACTGATCTTGCAAACATATACATGCAGAGTTCAATATACTTATTCATTTGAATAGTTCTGTTGACTTTAGAATAAGGGCCTGTTCACAAAACAAGGCTGTCAACTTAGGGCAAGTCTACAGAGTTGGAAACTATTTGCCTACACTGAATTGATCAGGCTTAGTCTGGGGGAAAAAAATTAAAACCCTGTATATGTGTTTTTCTTCTTTGCAAAAGAGATAGCAGTTTATGGAGAATATATAAGACATTCCCCATCCATAAATATATCTTCTGGTTTGATGGATAACCGTTAAACTTGGCAGGGCCTGAAATAAAATGAAGTCTTCAAACACTTCTCCAATTTGAAAAAAAACATTACAAACATTTTTACCCAGCAAATTGTTAATACCAAAATGAGGAAATGATGTTTAATTATAACAGGATCCTCCTACAAATTACTTAACCTCTCTCCTTTGTGAAAAATATCTTTGCTTCCAAATATTTGTCCAGAGACTTATTTTTCTCTGGTGGGAAAAACTGTCACGCCTTCCTGTACACTGTTTATAACTTGTTTAAGTTATCTGTAGGAGCTGCCTATTCAAAATATACAGAATTTCACTAATGATAGCTTTGCATACTCTTTTCTCCTTCAGTTTTTTTTCTTTCATTTTCACTTTCTAAAGTGTTGTGTTCCCTCATCCCTGTCATTACTGGTTTTGTTTGGAGGAATTTACATTGCCCCTTTGCCCAACATATTTCTTCCCATCTTTCATCAAAATCTGCTTCTCAATTTCTTGCATATTTCTTAATGTCTCATTTTCTCATCTGCCACCTCAGGTTCCTTTTCCTTCCATTTTCACATCACTTACAAAGTCACCTGCCTCCAGGCAGTGCATTTCCCCCCTATGTAATTTTCCATTTGCACCATCTGTGTGTGTATATGTAACACAGGCACTTCATTCGGTGCAAGTGATATCAAACTGAGTTGACCCCGTTACTGCCCTGAAACTAAGAAATTTGTCTTCCTATGTTGCATTTTCTTTGTTGATCACACTTCTAGAAGCCATGGGAGAGTTCCTTTAATGTCATAGTTAAAATGATAAACTTGAGTAACCCCTCTTGGGCTCCCCTTGAATATTTGTTATACTCAACTCCCTACTCATACACACACAGAAGCAGTGTATGTCTTTTGCAGAACCAGGAATTCTACCAAGAATTTAAATTCTAGGCAGGTCTTTCAAGTTCTGTCTGAATGTGACAAACATTCAAATATCCATAGCTGCAGCTAACTGTCCCATACAGATGAGAAAGCTCTGCCAACCTTAAACAAAAAATCCCCACAAAAAACATTCCACTTAATTGTTTAAGTAAATGTTCAGTCTTTACAGGAACAAAAGAAACAGCAGCAAAAAGAAAGTTTGGGTAGGTGGGGAATTTTCAACCTGTTGTCAAAAAGCATTAGAAAAATTCTTTAAAACATGAAACTACTAATATGTGTCTGCAGCAGTGCTGTGTTCACTCTCCAGGCAAAACCAGGGCTAAAACATAGATGATCTGCATGGATGGGAATAAAGCCTTTTGTTAAAGAGATGATGATTTAGAATTCAACGCCTAAATTTAACTAATCAAAAGTAATGTTTTCTATAGAAAAAATCTCACAACCACCAGAAAACACCATTTCCTGTAATGTGGTTGTGTAAGCAATGTTCGGAGTCTCATCTGGAATGCTGTGCATCCTTCTGGTCACTCACCTTTAAAATGGATGAACTCAAAGCAGCAAAATTAGCAAAACAGTCATCAAAATCCTACCTTAGAAAAGAGTATTATCCATCAGAAGGGCTGCATGGGACACGACTTCTGGCTCTCAAGAGTAAATGCTACATAAAGCAGCAAAATCAGTGCTGATACAAGAAGAAATTGGTATAAATTAATCAGGAATAATCCCAGAAGCAATCTTATAAACTGCATTTTTCTGTCTGTAATGCAGCTCTTCATATAATTCTGGAGACAAAACACCTAACTCATTTTAAGATACAGGTTCACACATTTACAAAAGGGTTGACATGGTTCCTTGTGGTAGCAGGCAAGGAATAAGATTTTCTCCGTTCTTGTGTTCCTACAGCTCTAGAGCTGCAATAATATGGAAGGAGAGGGGCTACCTACTCTACAGGACAAGGTTCAGATATGCTGCCATTGTTATTGCTCATTAATTGGATTTAATTGCTATATGATTCAAGTAGATAGTAACAGTAAATATTATTAATTCCTGTGGAGTCAGGGGAGAGTTTCTCTGTATCTTACTGTAAACAAGTTAAAGTGTCAGGAAGCACTGAACATGTAGCCTACCTGAATGTGTGACAGAGCTACATTTGAAATGTATAAAACTATCTTTGCAGAATCACAACAGACACCTGCCATTTTTCCAACCATGCAGTCACTGTAATAAAGGTGGAGTGAGGAAAGTTACTTTGCTTATATTCCAGCAGCCACCATTTTCTCCAAGCTCAGTCTTCTACTACACCTGCCTTATCCTGTTATCATTAATTAAACTCTGTAGGACTGGGCCACATTTAGATATTTAATAAATCTTAATCTTCATCCCTGCAGGATCTTCTAAGATATATTTCCACACGCTCTTAATTTGCTTGGTGAGTATAACCTTTATCCTGTTCAGCAGGCATAATCAGAGATTAATTTGTTGTGTCTGGGTTTTAAAATAGTTTAGCTCACCATAACATAGGCAACAACATATTAAATTATATAGGAGAATGCAAACACCTTCAAAGACAAAGTCTCGAGAGGGGACATTATTAAATAGGAAGAATGGAAAATAGCCTGAGTTCTAATTAGTACTAACTAATTCTATAGTTTCTATGCTGGAATCCAACCCTTGCTCTTGCCTACACAGTAAAACCAGCAGAAATATGCTTTTCAAGGAGAACACAAAAAGTGACATATAGGAAATTCTGCCGGCCAATTTTCGAATTTAAGTTAAAGGTTATTTCAAAGTCACGTTTCATAGAAGAGCCAAACGCTTGCTGGTGCTTGATGGGAAGTGCCGGGGTACAATCCTTCGTGCCTGCGGCTCCCTCGTGTGGTGCATCCCTGTGGATCCGCCTGGCAGAGCCCCATCCAAACACCAACTGCTCACCAGAGCCGTGGCCCCAGCAAATTCTGCTGGGAGCTGCTCCTGGTGCCTCTTGTCTTCCAGCTCTGCATTCAGGGCGTCGGCACAGGAGATTTTACACTGCAATTCGTGATTGTGAACCTCTGACCGTGGTTATGCTCCCAGCATTCTGCACTGTCCCAAAGCACACTATCTGCCCAGCAATAAGGAGTTTCTTCTTTTCCTTTATTTCATTTGATAGACAGTATATATATATGTATATACACACAGTACAATATTTTTCTTTCATGATAGAGAATAAATGAAAGTTTTCATTGCTGGTTGTTTGTTAAGTCAACAGATTCCAGTTAATAATGAAAAAAAAACTAAACGTTTAATATCAAAAGCAACTTCAAGTATCTTCTATATATTTTAGTATTCAGTATATAGTAAGGTGGTTTAGGGGATTTCTTTTTATATCAAAAATGTATTTGAATAGACTATTTTTACCCTAATACTTTAGAGTACTATTCATATCAGGCATGGAGTTTAAAATTAAGTATCTCATGGTCCCAACTAACTCTCCACAAGAACCATAGGTCACTTCAGGCATATGTTTCAAAACAGGGTTTAATCATCAGCAAAGTCAAGGTGTAAGTACCATGTTTAGAAATGCACTATTTCATTCTCCTAAAACAGATGAAGCTGCAGTCCTTGATGTGAAGCAATATACAATACCACTGTTTGCAAAACAATACCTGACTTAGGCATAAATAGTACTTCAGTACCCCAAGCTATTTATCCCTTAACCTTTCCATATAAAAATAATTCAACTTAGGCATATATTGCACTAATTTTATCATACTGGATAGCTCTTGCCCTGCATTATCTGTTTTCTTTGCTGAACTAGGGTTACACTAGGGTTTTAATTTCCATGGAAAACCTGGGAATAGGGCAACAGACACACATATGGTGTGCAATAAATGGTTATCTATAATAGCAATAGTAATCTCAGAGGCATTCACAAAGGAAACTACACATTAGACTTGGAGATCATTTTCTCCAGTAGATTCATCATTCTCTCCTGTAACTGTAAGCTTTGAACTTGGATGATGTTTTGCTGATCCAGAATCCTGCGCACTTCTCTACAGGTTTCTTCCATAGCTCTACTCAACTTCTTTTGTTCTTCCAACATGGCTTCCATTAATTTTAGCTTCTTCTTTTGGAAGCTGCAGTTTTGCATTTTTCTTTTCTTAACTGGTCTTTCTTCAGCTCTGAAATGTGAATATTTGTTAACAATTAAACTCATATTTATTAAAAAAAAAGTTAGAGCCTAAAATTCTATAGCACATTCTTGGCCAAGCTACAGCTTAGTCATATTTTTAAAGCCCTGTGTTCTAAAATAAATTCCCTCTCAAGTTTGTGCCAAAACATAAGTATTTAATGTATTATTGCATAGTGTTACAGATTGTAAAAAATGAAAGTTTTTTATATCTCATTGCTTTTAATAATAATTTCCCCTGCAGAATACCAGGGTGGGGTTTTTTTGTTTTTTTTTTTTAATCTTGACATTTCTTACACATTGAATTTGTACATGGTTTTGGAAGAGACATTCGGCTTATATGGCCATTGAAACTCCAATTTTAAAGCTGCAATAACCACCCCAATCCAGAGACAGTGCTGCATGATTACGTGGTGGTAAATTACATCTTGTTTCTTAAAGCATTGCATCAGTAGGGTTGGTCCCACTACAGAGTGTGAGTCTCAGAGTGTGCCTTTGCACCAAGACACAGCAGTTGCATTGACCACTCTCTTTTTATATTCCATCACAAAACATTATAAACAACATAAAAGCTGGAAAAGACAGAAAAAGGCCTGGGGGTGCTGGTTGGCAGCAGCTGAACAGAGCCAGGGTGTGCCCAGGTGGTCAGGAAGGCCGATGGCACCCGGCCTGGATCAGCACTGGTGTGGCCAGGAGGAGCAGGGCAGGGATGGTCCCCTGTGCTGGGCACTGGTGAGGCAGCATCTCAGGTCCTGTGTTCAGTTTTGCACCCCTCACAACAACTGAGGTGCTGGAGCAAGTCCAGAGAAGAGGAACAGAGCTGGAGAAGGGTTTGGAGCACAACTCTGATAAGGAGAAGCTGAGGGAGCTGGGGGTGTTCAGCCTGGAGAAAATGAGGCTCAGGGAAGATCTTATCACTCTCTACAACCACCTGACAGAAGGATATAGCCAGGTGGGGGTCGGTCTCTTCTGCAGAAAACTAGTGACAGGACAAGAGGAAAGAGCCTCAAGTTGCACCAGAGAAGGTTTATATTGGATATTAGGAAGAGTTTCTTTACCAAAAGGGTTGCCAAGCACTGGAACAGGCTGCACAAGGAAGCGGAGTCACCCTGCCTGAAGGTATTTAAAAGGTGTGTGGGTGTGGCACTTCAGGATATAGTTTAGCAGTGGACATGGCACTGCTGGGTTTATGGTTGCCCTCCATGTTCTTAAAGGTTTTTTCCAACCTAAATGATTCTACAATTGGCCACATTTCATATCTGCTTTTAGAGGCATTTGCCAGTTGCACTTGTATGATTTCTTTTGAATTAAATGTATTTTTCACAAATGCAGACTCCTATGGCTATCTTCTTTGCATATTTAGGTTAATGACAAGTTTAATCAAGTAGGAGAGCTAACAAAACCACTTTTCCCTTCTAACACCTCCCATTTTAACAGATGTTTCAAGCACACTAGAATACTCAGCCTATAAACTTGTTTTCACCATAGTATAAAGACTATGTATTAAATATAATAATTATTTGCTATTGGATTAAAGTTCACCTGACATTCAAACAGAGCATTTGTAGTCCTTGCAGAATACCAGATTGTTGTTTCCAAGTCTGTCTATGTAGCCAGTATGTTGACATTCCTGTAGCAGGATGTCTCTAGCTCTACCAGCATATGGAAGTTGGACAAGCCTGTATCAAATTGTTCATCCTCATCTGAAATATGTAGAACTGCCATGTGGAATCTGGGGAATATTTTAAGAATTTCCTGTATGCTTTATCATGCTGAGTTTCTGTTTTGGAAGAGAGATAAACAAAGCAATAAAGACACTGCTCTCAAGGTGTATAGTCCACATGACTGTTCTAACTTGGGATGACAGTGCAACACATTCAAAACCAGACCACATGGCATACAAGTGAGAACACAAACACACAGATCTCTCTTAACCTGTAATCTAAGTGGAAATCATGCTAAAATGTAAAAGAAGAAAGGCAAGTAGAAGGCATGTGTGTAGGTGTACTACACACCTGAGAAACCTCCAGTTAGATCTGGAGAGCTCATTTCCTAACTTATAGCAATAGTCCATGTCTTGATTTACACTTTTTGTAGCTCCAGACTGGAGTCCCCAGCATCAAAGTTATCTGATGATGTGTCTTGAAGTCCCTTGACACAAACAGCAATCTCAGTCGTGTTCTGCCAAATGCAGTATCCTTTCTAGGTGAAATGCAATAATGAGATAGTACAGTTGTGACTAGTATGCCATGTCAACATGTTGCAGATTTTAAGATATCCTTGAATAAGGATAACTTGAACTCTTGAGGAATGTGTTTTTAGTAATGTGAAGAAGGGTAGTGAGGTCACTCAGCTGTGGCAGATTTGTATCATAATTTCATTCATGTTCTTATCCTACTTGACAGGCTTTGTGCAGCAGTGACTGTGACATTCAGATCTGTCAGCAAGAGAAACAAACAATCCTTAGCACCTGAAAGGCTTCATGCAAATATAAGAAAAAGACACAAGCCCCTTGACATTTAAGAGTGCAGTGACCCAAAAAGGGTGAGATCTATGGAAAGAAACAAGTAGATTAAATTAAATGCTATTAAAGTCATAGAGAACAAAAAAAAAAAGAGTTGTTCATGAGGGAAACTGAATACTCTTTAGTCATTCGAATGTGCTGTCCCCCTGTGCACAGGCAAGAACAAAAAACAGTCTTCCTTCATAAGTGTACACTTAACAGGGTGAACAAAGATCACTGACTTTTAGAATATCCAAGACTTTAAGGTCACTTGTACAATTCAGAGGACTCCATCAGCATTGTACTGGTACAACTATGCTAAGGGAAAGGAGAAGTCATCCACATTATACTAAATAAAACTTTGGAAAGTATACTATAAACTCAGCTTTGCAGGTTCTATATAGCATATTTGATTTAGGGCATCAGATGGAATGTACATGAAATAAAAACGTGCTGCTCTGCACAAATTGTGGGTCAAGCTTGCTGCTGATGGCTGAAATTATCACAGTCAGACAATCTTGTGAGAATGGGTCTTGGCTGACACTGTCCTCATTAACTCTAAGGGCCTGAATTATTTCAAATGCAAATCTCAAAGAGGTCAAGCAACTGGAAAAGATCCACAACAGTCTAAGGACCACACTGAATCTGTTATTACAAGGTTCCCATCACTGCACTCACATTCACAAAGAATGCAGACTTTCTGGTAGGCAAAGCAAGAAATTTCCTGAAATTTTGGCATTATTTTAGCCAAAGTCACCTTTTGAATTTAAACTTGTCGTCACGGAGGATTTAAATGTTGAAAAGGTGATGAATCTCTGTTCTCTTCCCTATATAGTATTAGAAAGTAACTGGGGTAAGACCTCTCATCTTGAAACAAATACAAACTCACTCCACAAGAGGGCTTGTGTGTTGTCAAAGTAAGCACTGGTGAGAATGGTCCTTAAGGATTGAGAGAGAAAACCTGAGGTTTGTCAATGGTATTGAGATGCAGTGAGTATTGTGTGGCTTTCTTGGGAGCAGCAGCCACTATTTGGTTTTAAATTTCAACTGAGAAAAACAAAACCAAAAATCATGGAAACCAGAGATGGAGTGATTTAAATTGAAATATATAAAATAAGCCTTATTTTTAAGAGAAAAAAAAAATCTTTGAAGTGTTTTCCTGGAGTCTGTAAAGGATTTTACCTGTTTTTCAGTTAAATCCATCAAAAGCCTGTAAGACATAAAAACATGCATCCAAGACAGCAGCTGTCTTGCAGAGCTCCAGAAAGAAAAGAGCAGCAAATTTGTACTGTGTCAGCAGTATCTGCAGTCTGCTAATAACTAAAAAAGTACTGAAGAGTCCTAGGTCAGAATTGTGTTTCAGCAACGAGAAGTGCCCCCAAAAGTTACAGCACAAGGATTATTCAAGATCTCCCAAGTACTCTCTCCATTTGTTTACAATAACAAACATAACTTGGTAATTAGCCTTCATTGAAAAGAAATCCTTATTTCAGAAATTTTCAGAACCCCTAGATTTTGTGGTGGTCCCGATCTCCTTTTTTTTTCCACTGACTGTCAATGAAAGGGTTCTGTGGTCACTCACAAGTTCACAAGAAGGACTTGGCACTTATAATCCTCTCCTCTTGCAGAATAGCCCCTGAAAGAGAGCTCTTGAGAAGGGCTCTACAAAAGAAGGCTCTAAAGAATCTAATTTACAAACAAAGAACACTCGCAACATGAAACAACTTAAAATGTCCAGTGATGCCTGAAGGAGTTATTTGAATACTGAAGAGTTTCCTCAGATACTGATCCATCTTTCTTGAGAAGTTTTAGGTGTCCTAGGCAGCATGTCAGAGTGATCCCTCTCTGTCAATAACTTTTATAACCAAGCCATATATATACAAAAGAAGGACGCAGGGATAGGAATCCAGTTTTGGCACCCAGTAACCCACCAGCACCAGTATCCTCCAACACTTTGAGCTAGGAGCATGTCTGGTTTGCCAATATATAGGCACAAGCACAGGAAATGACTGACAATTGCTGTAGCAAACATCCATCAATTCCCATTGCCAATTCTCTGTGTTGCATTCCTGTGCAGCCAAGGCCTCTGTGACAACAGGGGTGCAACAGATCCTGACAGCATCCACAGCCTCTGCCAAACAAGCACCTCCCTGGTTGCCAAGCCTAATGTCTGAAGGCAGATTTTAAGGAAAATCTCAGGAAAGAGTGGTCTAGGGAAAGACCTCAAATACAATCTGCTGATACTGTTGGGCTTCCAGTGTCTGTGGCAGGGAGTCTCCAAGAGATTGGCACTGGTGTTCCCCTGAGCAGAGGAATGAAGTGTGGAAGAGCTCTGGCACTGGAACCATGTTCCAAGCAGAACCTCACAAAACTGTTTCCACACTGTGCTCTCAAACAGACACAAAGGGTTCCAAGGAAGCAAACCAAGGGAAAGAAAATGTTCCATCTTGTCTAGGAGACTGAGCAGAAATGACAGTGTGTAATGGACATGAGGGGGAATAAAGTAAAACCTCCAGGCAACATATTAGGAAGTCTCAAATGTATTTGCTATGTGCCTACCTAATATCAATTTAATTCACTGTTCAATTAAAAGTTCCTTGATTGATTGCTTACACTTACCCATAAAGCTTGTTTCAGGGATGTATGTAAATAATTAATGAAGCAGGAGTTGAATACAATGAGTAATCTGTTTATCCAAATGTTTTACCTCCACAAAACCGTAACAACAATCCTTCTTTTCTGACTATTTCACAGCAAACAAGTCTCCAGTACCATCAGTTCCTGGAATTTATGGCTTTCACCACCTAACAGCTGTTCCTCGCTTGTCTGTGCTTTTTTAGCTATGAACAAACCGAGCAGACCCATATCTTTATGAAAAATAATTAGCAACGATCTGGAAATAATATTATTATTAGAGATGGTACAAAGATCTTCAGAGCATAAGGACTGGGGATCAGGCAACCTGGATCTTCTGGTACACTAAGCTCATCCAAACACAGTCAAATGCATTCAGGAATTAACAAGGCTCATCCTTGAAGTAAAGCATAGAAAAGAACCACAAAAATGGCTTGGAGCCTGGGCAAAGCACCTTGCTAGGATAACAGGTCTGCATAATGAGTTAAGATGCACTACATAATGCACATAGCCTAAAGCTCAAACTTCTTTGTAGATGATGCCCATTCAGATTTAAATAGCTGTGGCATAATTTTAGAAATATTAAAGGCTTTGCCAAAGCCCTTGTTTCCTGAATTAGCATCATCACCAAGTTTTACTGCACTTCTTTTAATCTGTATCTTGGTTAATTCATATTACCAATTCTCACTCTTTCTCCCTGTGTAAACCTTCTGTACCAAATTAATCATCTACATATAAAAATTAAAGAATATCAAAGATAATTCAATGATGGCATACAACTGCTTTGTCAGAAAGCAAAAAATTCTGAAAGGTTCTCCAATATAGTGAAAAGAAAGGTAAATAGAAGTAACATCCAAAAGTTTCATTCATTAAATTCACAGTAGAAACAAGAGACTGGTTTAAACAAAGGGTTTGGTTATCACTAGAAAGAAGAGGGAATTCTCCATCTTCTGAACTTATCAGATCTAGACCAGACATCTACTAAAACATTGCAAAGAGTCAAACAAATCATAGACCAAAGAAGTGGAGGAGAGCAGAGATGTGGGGCTCCTGGGAGCAGTAGTGCCCTGCTGAGGGAAGGATGTCACAGAACCCTCTCCATAACATTTCTGGGTTCCACATCAGAATAACCAAATCCAAATGGTATCTAACAAGAAGTCAGACTAGATGACACAGTGGTTTTATTATGGTCTTTTAATCTAAAAGTAACTCTTTCACCCCAATTTTCAGTACAACAGAAATGGCAGAACTCATGAAGTCTGAACGACATTCACTGCCTGTGTAATTATGTTCTGTCATTACTTTAACAATGAAAACAAAGACCATAAATTAATCCACAGGGTGAAAAAACACTTTTTTCTATTAGATAAGAAGTCATTTATAGTGGTGTCAGGAATTTGGATTTTAAAAGTTTAAGTTGCAGGACAAGACTCCACCACATTGCATTATATTTTATGACCATAATAGAATGAATCTATTATTGTCAGATATTTTGTACAGTATAATAGTGCTAAAGCAGTGTTAGAACAATACTAAACAAATAGCAGCCACCCATTTAAAGAGATTCCAAATGTCTTCCTCATCTGCAAATTCAAAACAAAAATTAAAATTAATTTTATCTCACATTAATTGCATTTTCACTAACTAGCAAAATCTGGATTCTGTAAGAAGGTCCCAAACACAAAATTTTTCAAACAAAAATGCAAAGAAAGCCAGTTTCAACTATTTTTAGCTTGAGAATATGTATGGATGGATTGAAGTATAAAACTTGACATTTTTCTCTATCATGAAAGCTAAACATTCAATTGAATTTTTTTTAAGTTATAATTTATATAGCCAAGTAGCCTCCTGCTATGTTCAAAGATACTGTGGAAAGCACAAAGCTGACACTCTAAAGCTGCGTTGGAGGGTTTAAAGGAATAACAGAAAAGTTTTCAGAAGTTTAGAAGTTGACTTAGAAAGAACTACTGTTTGAAAGTTTTTTCACTATCCATTGTTGCCATAACATTAGGATTTTTATTACTGAAGAAAAAATCCCCTAGTGTAAGCTGTAAAATATACAGCTGTAAAACACATCTGTACTTTACATATAGACATGTGTGTACATTTTTCAAAATGTATTTCAAAGTAATTGTTTTGCATAGTGATAAAGTACAAAAATAGAGAGGGAAATTGAGGACCTCAAATGTTCCTTTAATTTCAAATCCCAGCATTTGCCTGTAGTTCCTTTTCTGAATCTGTTGGATCAACTGTGTACAATTTAGAGGCAAGGGCATTTACAAAAAAGCCCAGATGGACTCGAATTTTATATGCTAATTCTTTTATCTCTTGTTGGCTATTTCAAAGTGTTTTTTCAAATACAGGATGATACACTAATTGCTTAAGCTGAAAATTGCTTTCTCAGTTCATAATTTTCCATTAGTAACTCTAAAAGAATTAACTTCCTTGTCTCACCATGGCAGCTCTAAATGATTTTAACCCATCTGGTATCATTAGCAAGCACTGTATTTTCTTCTGGCCAAGAAAGGGTTCCCTGCTCTTCTCTCATTCATCAGGCTAAATTAAACAGGTCAAAGCTGGACAAGCTTTTCAAACCCCCCATGACTCTTGGAATATCACTTTTTCTCCTTCCAGACACATGCCCCATTACCACAAGTGCCTTCTAATTTTCAATCCAATCACGATGCTCACCTGAAATGTTACACTGATCTCTCAAGTGGTATCTGCTGCTCAACTTCTCCTTCTTTTAAGCACAGTGGAACTGTATTTTAGTTTGTGAACGTGCACCTATCTTGCTGTTAAATGATATGCACAATATTCTATTGCACAGAATTCTTTCATAGTGGAGACTGTGAGGGCATGGCTGCATTCCTGAGTTAGGGAGCAGCAAGTGCTGGAGGTTGTGCCACACTGAGAGCTGCCCTGCCTTTGCCTCCAGCTCCCAGCCCATCCTCAGCCTCCCCCAGCAGGCAGCAGCAGCATGGAAGGACTAAGAGGCATCACCTGCCTCAGACTTGCAGCCAGCTGAAAGTCAGCCTGTGCCACTAGAGGCTGGATGTAACTGAGGTGCATTTTCTAAATTGGCCAAGTAAAGTCAAAATACTTTTTACTAGAACAGGTTAGTTAATTTCCTTGGACAAAGTTAAAAAAAATAAACCGCTGAACCTGAATCTGGCTAAAATGCATTACAGTCTACATTTTCTAGAGCTGATCCCTATGGAAATAATTTAGTTTGAGTGACTTAAGACCACTTCAGCTGTAAATGAAAGCATCTACATGAGAGTGGGAGTCCACCTGCAAACACAACAGATGTGGGTGTGGGGTGGGTTAACTTGACTTCTGCAATGGCTCTCTATGCTCTGTAGTGAAACCTGGTGTGGTAGCCTCTGTCCTCCCTTACTGTACAAAATCTGTGTTGGCCTGGAGGAGTCCCTCAGCTGAAAAAACTTAAACATCTGGCATTTTTTAAAAGCCTAATATTATCAAAGTCTTGTGAATAAACTCCACAGCATTTGTGGAAATGTGACCTACTAATTAAATATTGAATAATGTTATTGTAAATCCAATTGGGAATAAAGTTATAGCAACTGAAATGTGACTGTGGAATTTGCAAATCCTAAAGTCAAGCGAGCCTGTGTATCAGGAATATCAGCTATTTATAATGAACTAGGATGAAAAAAAAAGTTGCTTGTAAACAAAAAGGTTGCTACAGTTCAAAAATTATATACCTAGTGAATAGTCAGTTGCCAAAAAAAAAGAAAAAGTTTTAAAAAATAATCAGCTATTCAAGGACTATTTGCTTGAATGACTGAGTGAATTTATCCTAGTTTTATTCATCCAACAGTGGGTCTGGAAATAATATTTCAAACTTGTTAGGTTGGTTCTTCTTCCAGCTCAACATCTTCACAGTTGCATGACTGACAGGTAATTTTACTGTTACAGTTAAAGCCTCACAGGCTCATGATAAGGATCTCTAGGATTGACTTTTTTCTTGCCAGAAAACTGTAATCAACTCTTATTTCACACCACTCTGGATGAAAAATGAGATCAGTAAAGTCTAAAATTTGTATCAAGAGTACAACCCTGCCTTTTGTTAAAATACTGCCTTCCAGGGAACTCAAATCAAATCAAAAAAAGGCATCACCTGTTTACATCTCAAACCAACATTTACTTTGAAAAAAATGGCATTCTCAACTGTATTTAAAACGTTGCAATGTATTTTCAAACTGCATGAGCAGCTTTCTAGTGTCCATAGAAATATTTAGTTTGCATCTTTTCACCATTTTAATAATAACTGAAGCCAGAGAAATTTCATACTTGTATCAAAAGCAAAACTAGAGCAAGCCAAAAATCGTCTAAGCAGTATGTTATATCTCTGATTGCACCCCAGGACTCTCTTGAACATGCCTGTACTCCTTTTATGAACACTCTCCCTGATGTGAGCCGTGACATGCATGCTGAGTTTTGGCAATAATATACAACTTTTTGCCCAGTTCTGTATTCCTTTGTGAACGACTGGAAAGGGAGTAACAGAAAATGCCCTAATTCAGCAAAGTGGCTGAGACTGGGGAACAGATCTCATTTGTGACTTACAGAAAAAATACAAGAGCTGTCAGAGAAAAATGTGAGGGTGTCCCCTTTACACAGCAAATCCAGTTCATTCTGTAAAATACTAAAAAGAGGGGGAAATAGATGCTACCTCAACTTGTAAGAAAGTAAGCTCGATGAGCTCTCTGAATGTTCATCTTCAAAGCATTCTTCCCTTCCTTCATATGTAAACTGGTTGTATGGCAAATACAGAGGTGTAGACTTAGCTGATGGAGACTGTGAGGCCTCTGTCTGTGATGTAGAAGGACCTGGTTGCTGATTTTCATGCATTTTCACATCGCTGTGGTCTGTCACTTTGGATAAGATCCTATCAATGGTTTTGTAGTAAGGCCAGTCAGGTGCCACAGTTTCACTGTCAGTCATGCATTTTAATTTCCTGTAAGAAAAGGCACACAACATTAAAGCTTGTTTTCCTATAAAAAGTACTTTTCACACAGATCTATCTCAAGACATTTGTTCTGGTCACATTTAGGAGTCGAACTGAATGCTTTTAATGAGACTAAAATTAAACACTTTTCTTCTTCACCTTCCAATGAAGACTTTCAGGTTCTTTTCCTAGGTTTGACCTGTGATTAAAAGTTGCATGTAAACCCCAAATGAAATTCAATACAAATAAAGAACATTACAACTTCTAATGGAAACAGGACTATGTTGGTGGTTGCATAATTTTCTTCCCCTTACAGAATACCCAACTAACCAATTTGACAGCAGTCCCTGACAACTGGAATAGGCAGCACACCACAGCCTTTACTAAACTGTGGGCAGCCCTGAGCTTCCATGCTTTGAAGAATGAATATTTATTATCTATAATGAATACAAGTGGCTATAAATATAACTCCTATCCTTTTTTCTAATATTGCTTAAAAGCTCTGAATTGCCTTGGTAAACATTCTTGTAACAACCATGAGTTACAGACATCTGTTCATTTGTTACAGAATAAAGATCGGTGTAGGCAGAAGTACAGAATTTCATTAATTTAAAAAAAAAAAAAAAACAGAAAAAAAAACCAAAACAACTGAAACAGTTAATATTGCATTAGAAACAGCATGCACAAAAACATTACAGTGGACCATCAACCATGACCTTGTCTTTCACATGTATCGTATTATGAGATCCATTATTCAGTCCTCACATAAAGGTCACTAGAATCCCAGTTGGTACCCATTGCTATTTTATTTGCTTTTACTGAGAAATATAAAACTGAAGTATATAGATGAATTATACATCTCAAAGAAGCTCCAGAGCCCAACTAGTGTCCCAAACTTTCTTTTAATTTGCCTTTCCCAGTTCAGATCTTGTTACTGTAAATCAAAATGCAGGAAGGGAACACAACAGGAAAGGCAAGACCAATGACAAATGCCCCATTTTCCTAAACCGGGTTCCATTCAAATGAACAAATAGCTGAACAAAATCTGATTCTCACAGCCAGAGGTTTGCATTAGAAGAAAAGAAAAGAAAGGGGGGGTTGGATAAAAACTATTCCTGGACACCTGGCCCACCCTCTTTTCTTGACGCCTTTCAGGTTTTTCTTTCTCAGAATCCATCCTGCCCACACCAGTCTTGCAAGGGATAGAATTAAATAACATGTAAGCATGAAAAAAGTGGTGCCAAACTTAAAAGTGAGAACTTGAAGTTCTTCCTTTTAAACCACTCTCAGCCTAGAGTAAGGGGAAATCCACTAGTGAGAAAAGAAGGCAGTAAGATTTGCTTAGATTTTAAAGGCATTTAAGAATTCTTTCTTCCTTGTCCTTGCAAGGTCTGATGAGCTTTTCCAGCTATTTAGAAATGCACATCATAGTCCTGCCTAGCAAAGCCTCACAGCTATCCATACTTTTATGCCCTCTATGCATTCAAAATTTTAATTTCATACATATTTCACAACCTACTGCTGCAATTTCATAGTCAGAGAATATCAAGCATAGCCTACAAATACATGCATATCCATCCAGCACAGACAGAAAATAGCTAAATACAGGCCTGACAACAACCATCAATTAATATTGATTATTTTTAGTTCAATTGTTTAGGCTATTTGCATGAAAAACATATCAATTAGGCCACTATAAGCTACTAGCCAAGTCTACATGCCACATTTGTTTGCCTGTGTTGAAACTCCCAATGTATTCAAGCTACAGGGTTTAAAACTTAATTGCAATTATGGAGTGCATTCACCATGATCTGTCATCCCCACAGGTGGGATGGCAAAATCCAGGGGGGAGCACATCTCAGTCAGGCCACTGCCAAGTCCAGCAGCTGCATTAAGACTTCGTGGACTATGAGCCTTCAGGACTGCAAAACATTGTGCCAAAAAGAACAGGAAAAGCTCTGAGCTGATATTTTGCTGACTCTCCTTTGGGAATAGGCTTGTGTTTAGCTTAATGTCAGCCAGGACCCCCAGGTCCTTATGAGCAGAGCTGCTGCCCAGCCAGTCTGTCCCCAGCCCGTACCAGTGCAGGGCATTGGGCCATCCCAGGGCAGGGGGACTTTGCACTTGTTGAATTTGATGGGGTCCCTGTCAGCCCAGTCCTCAAGCCTGTCTAGGTCCCTCTGAGTGGCAGTCCTGCCCCCCAGAGTTTTAGACAACACTTTGTTCTACCCTCATCCACAGATGTAGTCTTTTAATCACAGAAAGCAAGCAGATCAGTCAGATATGATTCAGTGCCAGTAAATCCATTCTGGCCTTCACCATCTTCTCCTTTACATGACTGGCAACTGCTTCCAAGAGTGCTTGCTCTAAGATCTTCCAAGGAGTCGAACAGAAGAACTCTTAATTCCTGTTCCTGCCTTTTCTGAAGATTCAACAGCCTTCCTCCAGTCCCCAGGGACCTTCTTCAATCTTCACAAACTCTGAGAGATGGTTCCTGTCTCAGTCCTTTTCTACTGCTGGTATTTCTGATAACCCTGCTCCAGGCACAGCCCACTAAGACATCTGGGTAGTGAAGGCTGAAATAAAGATCCTGAGTATCCTCAGCCTTATTACTTCCACATGCTTCCACTAATCCCCGTGGTGATTTGGGGGGGGCAACCTCGGTATAAATACAGCCTGGGGGATGCGTTTGAGAGCAGTTGTATGGGGGAATGTTTGGGGGTGCTGGTGGATGAGAGGCTGGACATGATGTGGCAATGTGCTTGTAGCCCCCAAAGCCAACCATCAGGCCAGGCTGCAGCAACAGCACCGTAGGTAGGAGGTTGAAGGAGGGGACTCTGCCCCTCTGCTCTGCTCTCCTGAGCCCCCCCTGGAGGGCTACAAAAATACTCAGAGGGCTGGAGCCCCTCTGCCATGGAGACAGGCTGAGAGAGCCAGGCTTGTTCGGCCTGGGGAAGAGAAGGCTCTGGGAAAGTTTCCTGTGGCCCTTCAGTACTTAAAGAGGACCTACAAGAAAGATAGGCATGGACATTTAGAAGGGCTGTTGTGACAGAACAAAGGGTAATGGCTTTAGACTCTTAAAGGGCAGATTCAGACTAGATATAGGGAAGAAATTTTTAATAAGCATGGTGAGCCCCTGAAGCAGGTTGCCCAGGGAAGCTGTGGCTGCTCCATCCCTGGCAGTGTTCAAGGCCAGGTTGGATGAGACCTGGAGCAACCTGTTCTAGTGGAAGGTGTCCCTGCACATGGGAGGTTGTTGGAATGAGAAGATCTTTAAAGGTCCCTCCCAACCCAAACCATTCTATGATTCTCTGCAAAGTTTTCAGGTAGGTGGGGTTTTTTGGTTTGGTTTGATTTGTTTGTTTGTTTGTTTTTATTTGAGCTCAGCTGTGTCCCCAGACCCCAATTTTTACAAAACAATGACAATTTTGAAGGAAGAACTGTTGTTTATTATCTGCTCACAGAGCTGTAGAGCTGTAGCTATATAAACCCAGCTATTTCTCTGTCTCTCAATGCATTGAATGGATACTAATTCTTCTACTTCTGACTCCTTACCATAGCTCTGAGCTAAATAAAAAGGATCACTACCAGGAGGTAGACAAGAGAACTAACTGTGTTAGCTTGAAAGCAGCACCAGCAGCAATCATCTACCTGTATGGAGTCTGGCTCAAACACACAGAAAAAAGGATGAAACAGATGAAGAGATGAGAAGGGGAAAGGGACTGTCAGTCCTTTGGAAAGAAGTAGAAACACTGCAGGTGGAGGTAAATAGGGAGAACATTCACTGGAATAATGGTGGTGGTTTAGCTTTCTGGTAAAAACAAACCAAATAGCTACCTTTGTAATATTAGTACAAAGTTCCAAGATTTACTGACATTTAAATATTTTTTCTGCAATTGCCAGAGGTCCAGCAAACCTAGTGACAGAGCTGAGAGCTTTTGTCTGCATTGAGGTAAATATAACCCTGGCAAAACTGAAGTCTAAAGCAGAGATTAACTTACTGCAGTCTGTCATTAGCACAGCTCATCACAGCAATCTTAGTTGCTTCCAAAGGATAAACTTGAGGTTTTGTTTGTTTTAATGAAACATGAGGATGTTAAAAGAACCAGGATAATACAAAGGCTGGAATGCAATAGTCCAGAAATGAGAGAGCAAGATGAGCCAAACATTAACACTTTGAAATTGGGCAAATCACTGCCTGAGTGAGGAAGCCAGGCAGAAAAAATGAGGTAAGGAACAGAGGTAAGCAAGAAAGTCAGCAGAGCTTGCAAAATAAATTCACACTGAGTTTATCTAGACCTGTTGCTCTTTCATGAGGCTCTATTAAAATCCAGCTGAGAGCAGAGGCAACTGAGAACTCTCTCCAAAAACTCAGGGATCAAAGTCAGATTTCCAGTGGATAAATACCCAAAGCATGCCAACCTAGTTAATTTGAAAGGTGGTTGCTTGTCTTATTCCAGAGAAGTGAATAAATTAATGGACTTTGAGATCCCACTGCCAGAATGCTCCACTGAATTGACTGAGGCAACTGTTGAGTCATTTGTGCTACCATTGACCTTTTTTTCAGACTTTATTCACTGTTAATCCACCTTCCAAAATAAAATTATTACAGTATTATGTTCTAAAGAGGTTTTTTTTTTAATCATCATTATTTAGTCAGCAAAAAGCAAGGAATCTATAGCTTGCTTCATTTTTTAGGTTTTGCTCAAAGCAGTATTGCTTTTTTATTATTATTGCAGCATTTGATATTACTACTTGCCTTAAGGAATAGATACAAGATCCATCTCCTGGGGTTTCTAGGTAAAGCTTTTAAAATAAATAATAAATAGCAACTGTTTCCTCACCAATCAATGGTGAGGAAAAGACAGAGGTATGAAAGTAAAATACTAAGTTGTGCATCTGCTATACATTATTGAAATCAAAGAGAAAGATGGTAAAATATTCAAATTCAACTTTTTGCAGTAATTTGGCTGTACTTATATTTTATCATTTGCTGTAACAGAGGTCAAATATTCCAGTTGCATAATGTCATAGAGTATAGCAACGGATTACACAAGCAAAAATGTTTAATTGCTATCATGTACACACGAAAATAAAAAATTAGACTACTCTTTCATTCAAATCATGAGACTGATTCAAATTTACCAATCATTAACATTAATTGACTGCGATTCAAATCAAAGAGCAACAGCTGCATCCTGTTTTCTAGGCTTTGGGGAGGGTGATGTTTTTGAAAATAATAAATTTGCATTCACACAGTTCTTATTTTTAAACATCAGAAGGAATCAGTCAAAACTGTGGACCACTGTGCAAGCTGTGCAAGCCCTGCTTCCTTTTTATAAGCCAGTGTGTATTGTCAGTGGCAATATTATAACAGCAGATCCAGAGCACTGTTCCACAGCAAGATCAGCACATTAGCAGTGAAAGGACAGGGCTTTCTTTCAGAAGGACTAATTACAGGTTCACATGAGCTGATAGCCCTGAGTAGGCTACGTAACACAAAGAGCTGGGCACATACTCCAAGTGATGCTAAACCTCCAGAGCTGGCACGCTAATCTCAGCAAAACTTTTGATGGCCAGCACATCAGAAAGCTTAGCTTTGAATTCCAGGAAGCTTGACTCAGCCCTTCCTGCAGCCAAGATGGATAAATGGGGAGGTTCATGCAGCTCACCGCACAGGTGTCTTTGAAGTGGAACATGAAAAACCTGGTGGCTGATCTATCCACAGCAGATATTTCAGATTTTACAGCAGTGCCTAAAAGCAGAGCTTTACTCAAATGCACCTGGAAAAAGAATTTTCCTTTCACCTATGGTGCTGTGCAGAATTTTCCACCCAGTCCATTTCCACGGTGGATGAAATGGTCCCTTAATACCCTGAGACTCCAGTGAGAATTACTTCAGGTCAGGGTGTATTTTTCCCTGATTAGTTTCCTCCAAATGCACTTGGACTACAGTAATGCAGGGCAATACCTGAGCCACTGCCAGATCAGTCCATTGTCTCGCTGCCTCTCTTCTGACAAAGGTCAGTGCTAAATGCTTCAAGAATGATTTTGACAGACAGCTTTGAGGGCACATTCACCCATAGAAACACAAGATTATTTTTCCATCGTCAGTTAGCAATATCCTGAAACCTGCTGTCTTTTACACTCCACCTAATTGGAAGACAAACATCTGTATTTTTATTTAATAAATCTAATCTTTAGTAAAAATAATAATAATAATACTAAAAGAACAAACTGCTCTCTTGGTGTCAATGATTTTCATTGGCAATGAGTTTCACATGCTTATTGTGCAGTGCAATACAAATTTATATGGCTAATTAGTTTTACATTTCTTGCCTTGAAATTCTAATAAATAACTTCTTGTATTATGGCAAAAAATATCTGCTTTACAGTCCAAAAAGTAGTAGTGCATACATTTATGCACCTCTAAAACTCCTTTAGCATTCACAAACTTTTCAACTTCTCATAAAGAAAGCTTGCCACATCTCAGCCTAACTGTTCTCTAAACATCTCATTCTCTTGTCACCTCGTTGAAATATAGAACAGACAGAAATAAACACAAGAATTCAGGGAGGAAATAATGAGATAAAATAGATTTCTGTATGGAATTTTAACACCTGAGTAATGTTTTAACCCCAGATGTGGAGGAATGGGATATGCACGTTGTGACAGATGCTCACACACAGTGAACTACACCTGAACTAACTTCATCTGGCAGCACCAAATCCCACATAGGATCCAGACACACCCAGAACCAGGGTGGATACTTGGGGTGTGAGCCCCTTCTGAGCCCCCTGCCACTGCACACACACATGTAGGTTGCATTTGCTGCAGCAACTGCAATAACTACTGGCCAAGAAACACTCCTTCCCTACTTATGCATATGTTTGTCTGACTTTGACACCTTCTGCACATAACAAATGGCTTTCACTGAGCAGAATAAATCAAACAATATTTATTGAACTGCCTTGTAGAATGCTATGGGATCCTCAGACTGGAGAGCACCATTATAAACGTGCTCACTGCTTTCTGTTTCAGATCCTTAGATGTTTCAGATCATTAATATCTGGTTCAACAGACGTCCCAGGGTAAGACATGCCAGTGATAGCACTTTTAAAACTCAACTTAGTTAATAAGACTAGTAGAACCATTAAAGTATTGATTTTCCTTTTATAGAAAAAAATCATTCATGCATATATGTATGTGCAGTAATTTTTAGGACACAGTTTTTATGTTCCTTTCTGAAATTGTGGCACAAAGCTAAATAATATGATCTGATTAAGTATTTTAATGCTGTTCATTTGTGACTGTTAGAGAAAGACTAGAGACCACTCCACCTTTGCAGCACTCTTCAGAGTTGCCTAAAGAAGTAAAGGATCCTGAACTGGGGGAAGAAATAAACACTCAGGAGCAAAACAACCCCCCTCACTCCTGCTACTATGCTATGTTCTCCCATATCACACTCACTAATTCAACATCATCATTACAAAGTATTATCTCAAAATAGAGCAGCTTCCTGCTCTCAGGATCTTCTTTTCCAGTTTGTGTCACAGTGCAGCAATGATGCCCAGAAATAAAGTGATGTAAAGCATCCTCCTCAAGTGTCCTGCAGGCACCCAAATGTGGATTAAAACTCAGCTGCCTCACAGCAAAGGCAGCAGTCAGTGGCCACTCACATAATTTACAGCTTCATCACAATGCTCCCCACTCCTCACACACGACCAAAAAGTACCCAGAAAAACAGAAATCATAAGTAGTACTTCTGCTTGTCCCTGTTCTCTGTACCACCTCATCTTGACAGCAAAGCACACAGGCTTGTGAACAAACAATAAGAAAATGCATTTCATATTCCAGAGCACAAAATGAAACAGCTCTGTGACAGCACAAGGCAGTTTTAACTCTCCCAAATTAGCATCTCAATCAATAAGCAGGGAGCTGCAATGCACTGCAAAATAGGAAAGCAGAGTGACAACATGCAACAGAAGCAATCTTAGAAGTTCACAGAAATAGAAGGATATTTCTTAAAACTGCAGTTTCTCACACACACAGACTGCATGTATGCGAGTGATTTTATTTCTTCCCTTCCCCCAATGCAACTTTAAAGTAAAAACATTAATTAAAAAAAAATGAGACTCTCAGATTGATGACAACACTGTAAATTTAGAACAAAGGCTGGCAGGAATAACCTATTCCACTTGGCAATTTGGGCACTTAACTATCGTGCAGTGCTGCTGCCACAGCCACCTGTAAAATCGCGGTGCCGCGAGATGCAGCTCCCAGCAGGGAGGACTGCAGATTTAGCAGACTAAGCAAAAGCCTGGTAGCCAGCAACTCCTGACTTCCAAATCTGCATCCAAGTGTGAATTGCTGGGTGATGCTGGACAAAAATTTATCTTACTTCCAGCTCCCTCATCTACAGTCTGGGTGGAGGAAACTGTAAGGATTACGGCAGGGTTAGTAAAACATTTTGGAGACGTTAGCAATTGCTACAAAACATCAGGTTTAATATTATGGCAAATGACGTTAAACATTATGCTTGTGGATCACAGAAATGTAGAAGGACATTCAAAGTTAAGGGGTTTACAGGATTTTCCCTAGTTTTCCATTTGATGAGCAGTCTCTGCAATAAATACAGTAAGGGTGCCTTACAGAAATCGAGCAGTTTTAACATGGTTGCCTGCTGTAATAACCTTTTTTATTATTAATATGAGCTTTGACGAGAGATTAAATAAAAGAGTCACATATTTGATTTTCTTGCATTACAAGAACATAGCTCAAATCACCACTCAGGATTTCCAGTACAAGGCAGTTTGTGCTTCACAGAGATAAGAATTTAAAAAAAAAAAAAAAAAAAAAAAAAAAAAAAAAAAAAAAAAAAAAAAAAAAAAAAAAAAAAAAAGGAAATATTTCTGTTAAGTTCTAATTATTTTTCTCCCTGCAAACAACAAATGCACAAATGCCTCACATTTTCTGAAGCCAACTTCCCCTCCTGACTGCTTGCCTGTTCTTTATCATCCCCTTGTAGACACCTCCACCCTCCCCCCGACTCCTTTGGAGCAGTATTGACGGTGCACATTGATTCTCTCTGCAGATATAATAGTTCTTTCACTGCTGCTGCTTATAATTATAGCAATGTGTGTCACTCAGTAATAAGACATTCAATTATTCTTGGCCCCGTGAAGTGTAACCCTTCAACTCACGAGACCAAAATCCAGGAGCATCAGCCCCCCCAAACATTATTCTGTTCTAGTTTTCCTTTTTTTTTTAACTTTGCATTGCAATTCCGATCCTCAGTGGCCACTTGAAACTGCAGGAGTTTCACTGCAAGGAACTGGCTGCCAAGCTAACACAATCAGTCCCCTCAGCAAAGAGCAAAAAAAATAAATCTCTTTTCCCCACTAAATACATTTCCACCCCTCTGCATCATAAACAACGCCAGCTAATTTTAAAGAAACAAAGTTGTTTCAGAGTTTGACATGAAATGGGGGGAAAAAATTAACAATGACGTAACAGCACTGGCAAGAGAGAATTTTAAAAGCGATATGAACAATCTTTAATCTTTTATCAACAGATTTTCTCTAGGAGACTTCTTTCTGAAAGGCAAAAATCATTGCGCCATCCCTGCTAAAATCTCTTAAAATAAAAAGAATTAACTGAAGCTTACCTGTACTGGAATGTCATATTTGTAATTTTTATCTTTATTTCCTCTCCGTGGCGAATTTCTCCAGTCATTTCAAAGAGTTTGTTAGCCATTTTCTCATAAACTTTGGCATTCCTTTTAGTTTGTTTCAGCTCATCAAAAAATTCTTCCCAAACCAGCATTAAACCTCTCATTTCTGCATCAGTCCAGTTTCTGGCCCTCCTGTGTTTCTCAGTCTGAGAAGAGACAATGTAACTGGGAATTTCTGCTGCAGCCATTGCTGACTGACCTAAAAGGGTTTTAAAAGAGGACACTTAATATAGATTGAGTTTTTAGTTTAGGTTTTTTGTAGTGCAAGACATGCATATGTGGATAAAGAATTTGAATGACAACAGAACATATGAAACCTTTTTGCAACAGCTTGAAGCTTGAGTGCACAAAATGGGGCCTACATCTGACAGGCAGGAATTTAGTTAAAAGCTTTTAAACAGAGAAACGTCATTTTGATGTCACGTTTCCATAGCAACAGAGCAACTGCATAAGCTACAACAACAAAAACCTTTTAACTGAAAGCCAAAGAATCAGGACAAAGTTGACAGGCCATCAATATTAAAGCTTTTAAACACTTTAGGTTTAACAAAAAAAAAGATCTATGCAGCCTTTGAGAAGCTACTTTTAAGTTTCTACTTCTTTTTTAGCTTTCCCTTACCTTTTAGGCAGACAATCTGCTAGCAGGGGGTCATGGTCGCCTGAACGAGCTTTTAAGTTGTGCCTTGACAGACTCTCTAGGAGGTTGCAAGGACTGAGGCCATGTACACAAAAAAAAGCTTTTTTTTGCAAAGATATTCTGCAAAAAGAATCAGCCAGCTTTATGAAAACTATACATCTCTAAGCTAATAAATGTTTAAGCAGGCAGGCTCATTAAAAAGGAGCCTGCATCTGGGTTTTAGAGCATGCAAAAAATAGTATTTAAGTGTTTATATAGAGAGAAATAAATACAAAATTTCAATATAAAGCCACTTTTTTTTTCCCCGAGATGTTTTGCTGCTGATAAGCACACACTGCAGTCCTGTCAGTATGAATTTGCCTTTGTAGGTATGTATTACTGTATGTGTATTTTGTATTCCTAGTAATTTAGATGCTATTTATGCAGCCTGTGTTCTGCCTTAGGACTGCAGCAGAAGCATTTCACCTGCTTTATGGGCAACCTAAAAGGATTATTCAATGAGTTAAAAAAAGGCTGCAAGATGCTTAGAACTGTGAATAAATTGCTTTGCTGTAAAACAAGCATTTTGTGCTGGTTTTTATATAGGGCTAAATTCTGCCAGCAGTTATATCAGAGAAGCAGGGCTTACTCATTGTATTAAACACTGCAATACAAGCAGTGGGCCAAATCCTGCCCCACTTACACTCCTGCAATCTGACAATAATCTTCCACAAAAGAGTGAGATGCAGGAACTGCATTAATTCCAGCAGTACGACCAGCTAAAGAGAAAGATGTTCATTTCCTACAGTCCCAATAGAATCGTGTTATGTAAAATATAAATAAATAATCCACGGACCTTTCTTATTATTATTTTTCTGTTTCAGCATATAACAGCAATAACGACCTCACTGCAGGGCATTTCCTGAAGATTAATGGCAGGCAGGGGTTAATGGCCTGAGGCTCACCCAGTCAGTCGTTAATCCCCAGGAAATGTTCTGTGCCTCAATCCTTAATGCTTAAGTATCCTATAAATTGTAAGTCTTCTCATAACCACATCCTTGATCTTAACAATAGTTTAAAAATGCACAGCTTGGTTTGCATCCTGGAGATGGCAAAGAGAGCACATAATGTTCCTAAAAGGTACACTAGTGACATTTGTAGTACCATTGCCTTCATTCTATTTTATTTATTTCACTGTGCATTACAAAAGGCACAACAGCATACCATAGAACAAAGTGGTGGGTGTAGGGGGGTGGAATTACATATACTGTACATAGGAGCTTCCACTGATCCAACCCTGAACATGTCTCTGTCAGAAATATACCTGCTGAGTCACTGCCTTCCTAAGGGAAAAAAAAAGGAAGAGGGAAATAAAGAAAAAATCCCTCAGCTTCCAAATAACTGCTTTTAACTACTAATATGACAGCCTAGCAACTATTACCTTTAAAAATGTGTAAATAGCAGCATATGTTGTGATGATGATCTTGCATGGTTTGTCTCTTGGGTGGCCAGCTGGGAGACATCACATGATCAGGGGACAGATGGTGGTCAGAAGAGGATCAGCTGATGACACATTCATTTTATTAATTTATTGTTCTGTTTTGAAATTCCCATCACTTAACCTTGGGCTTCAGGCAGCTCTGTTAATAAAACCATACCAACCTCAGCTGCCTGTGGTCGCAGCCAGTGGCTGGGGATCACCAGCACAAGTTTAAGGAAGGCATGCAGTGTCCAGTGGGAAAATACCATTGCTCTGGGTCTGACTTGAGACCAACACACACTACTGCACAGCCAGGCTTGCTTTTCAACCTTTAATCATTCATTAAAGGTTTGTTTTTCTCCTCCAGACTTTAAACCACCTATGTTGTGAAAATGCTGATTAGCACCACTGAAACCCATAGTATGATATACAGAAGTTGTCAAAACCCGAAGGTATTTTTAATCCAGTTTCAAGTACAACAACCAGGACAGGATGGGTGAAAACCTTTCCAGCTGCACCAAGTTCTTTCTGTCATAGTCCACAACTATTCCTGCCCCTTTCCATCCACATGTGCCTGACATATGTGTGGCTGCTCCTTGTGCTCTGCTCTGGCCCCCAGACCCCAGGATCCTGCAGAAGGGGGGTGGTTGTTTCCCTGTGAAATTCACATCTCAACTTTTCTATATGCTGTTTCCTATTAGTGTACTTGACAGATTGATATAGTGGTATAGTGCTATTTAACATCTGTTAAATAAAAGAAATGCTTTCTAATAATACTTCCCTTATTCCCCTCCTCTCAGCACCTGAAGGGAATCTAAGTTTCAAGGACTCAGGTTCTCTCCCCTGCTCTGAGAAAGTCATTGATATTAATTATGGAGACCCCACATGCCTCCTCTGCCTCTCCAAAGCACATGTGCCAAGTGGTTGATAAAGTGACTGTTTTCCTACGCAGAGATGAAAGCAAAAGAAGGTTTTTTAATCCCCAAATAATGCCTGCAGTCTTCACCAGAGCCAGGGGAGGGAAAACACCTCTCCAGGCTATGCCTCTCTCTGTTGATGTTCTGCAGATCTGTGCAGTCCCTGGGAGTCACTAAACCCTTGTCCCTGTCCCTGAGTTGGGACAAACAACTAAGACAGAACCAGCAAACCTTTAGGGAAAGAGCAGCAAGAGCAGTCCCTACCCAGGCTGAGGGCACAGGGAGGAGAAGCTCTGTCAGCACTCAGCTGCTCCTTGCCCCTCTCAAGTTAGAGGCAGTCAAGATTTTTCACCTATCTCCAAGCCTGGCTGGTCCCCAAACCCAGAATAACTGCTGACATGATGAGCTGCAACTCTGCCAGACCCAAGGCACTGCTACCCCTCCTGCACTCCCCTCTGACATCTGATGGCAGAGTCCTCCAGCACCAGCCTCCTCCAGCCCCAGGACCAACTTGGCACAGAGCACCCCACCAGCAACTGAAGCTGCAACTGTTCTCATCAAAAAGGATGTTAAGGTCTTGAACACCACTGCCATACATAACAGAGCTACTGAGTACACCTTTGTATGTGACTTCACTCTGTAGGAGAAAGTTGTTCTCCTCCACCCTCCTGGTGACCCCAGCTCCTCCTCCAACAGGCACTGCTGTGACAAGTCCAGAAGATATTCTTATGAACACCTCACTGTGCTGGAGTATCTCACTCGTGTCTTTCCCTTCAATGCACACCAGCTCAGAAGAACATGATTTTAATGATCCTCTTGCAAATCTGTTCTTCATATCATCTGTCTAAACACCCTACCTTTTTTGCAATCATTATATATCAGCTTGAATAATAGCTCTCACAGCTGTTCCACCTTTCATGGTGATCTCTAAAGATAACAAACCTCAAACAGGGTAGAAGGGTTTATAATTTGCAGATGTGGATCTAATGAAGTTCCCCTCTAAATGCTGCTATCACAGAGTTCAGAGAGCTCCATTAATCCTAACATATCTGTTGACTATACCTCAGGTGTTCTGTGCTAACTGACTGTGTACACAGCCTTCAGCTTTGCAAGGGTGGGCTAGCACAAGCCAAATAAAACTTCCTTTAGCCAAGTTTTAGGGAATGGTGTTTTCCTCGGTGCCTGCAGGGGAATAACGGCTCTGGAGTCACTCAAGCACCAGAGCCCAACCCACAAACCGTGAGCCATTACACTGGGATTACAGAAGAGCGTGTCCAATCCTGCTGATGGGCACTGTGGTAGAAGTCAGGCAGAAACTTCCTGGCAAATCCGAATTTATTCCATTAGGATACATTAAATTTCTGAAACTTCTCCTAAAAACACTTCTGTGTCTGAAATCCACATGGGAGCTGTCTGCAGGAGTGATATACAGGAGGCAACACACAGGTTGCTGCCTATTTGCATTTCAGAAATGGAAGTGCATTAGCTTTGGTTCAGGAAAGTCTTCAGACCAGCTGGCAGCAAACACCCTTTTAGGCAGCAGTGACAGCAGGAGATTGCTGCTGAAGGGGCATTATCCCTTGAAGACACAAGTCCAACTCTACAACACATGGGAATCTCAGTAGACAATTTTGTCATGTCTTGATTACGTAAAACTAAGAAGAAAAAAAATCTGCTTTCACCCTTTTGTGTTTGGGGCAAGCTGTTGAAAGCAAGATTGTCCAAAGCACAGACTGGTCACTGCTCCTTGCAATCCTCTGGTCTGGCCCACCAGGAGTGTAACACATGGGTAATAACAAATCTTGAAACTGCATAGTCTGCAGAGCATGTGTTCATTCTCTAGGAATTTCAGTACAGGCACACCTTGATAACTCTGCTTAAAAGGGTGTAATAGCATGTATGTGTTTGTCTAAAAACAAAGCATTGGGAGTTTGCATTGCAGTGGGATACTGCAATGCTGTAAGTCCAAAAAAGATGGGAATTGTTGGGAGACTGTCTCCTACTCCACATTTTGCCATCCACTGAGCTAAAATGCCCACTTTCTAAAGCCTTACTGAAAATGATGGGTTTAGTGTCTCTGATTGGTGCCTATTGCAATTTGCAAAAATGGTTAAATGCAATGCAGTTCCCCAGTACAGACAGACTGGAGAGCAGCAACTGTGGAAAAGGACCTGGGAGTCCTGGTCAATGGCAAGTTGAATACGAGTCAGCAGTGCCCTGGCAGCCAGGAGGGACATCCCTGTCCCGGGGTGCATCCTTGTGGATCCCTTGCAACTCAGGATCTGTTATGATACCGTGACTCTCTATGAGAGAAGAAATACTCTATGAAATACTCCATGGAAGAGGAAATATTCTTCCACCTTCTGGAAAGGTGGCCAAAGATGGGCAGTGACAGACGATCAGGAGGAGAAGCTGCCTTTTTTTCTCCTCCATTAAACCAAGAGTGAAGCTGTTGTGCTCAGGAGAGTGCTGGATACAAGGAGCTCACCAAGAAGTGAGGAAGCACCTTGCAGGCAGTGGAGCTTGGCTTAGGAACTCCAGTAAGGTCCAGACACCACTCAGCCTGCCAGGCTCCTTGGGTGATGGAGTCACGGGGGTTTGTAAAGGCTCACAAGACCATGAGGCTGTGAACACAGAGCCATCAGGTCAGTGTTGTAGGACTGCACACAGACAGCTCGAGCTGTCCCAGTGCCTGTGAGAAAAGTTTAACAATACAGCAGCATTTGCAAAGGAAGCCCCAAGCTATCCAAACTGCAGGAGATTCTATTACAAATACAGAATGAAAAAAAATTATTCAGGCTGAGTAAGTACAGTAGGTGCCTCAAGGTACGTAAAAAAAGGACAGTCCCTTTCCTCAGAGGGTCTGCAACTTAATTGAGACATGCCACAAGGGAAACAAACAGGAGACACCAGAAGGGACAAGTGACAACAACACATTACTGAGCAAAAGACATTGCATGGTTGAATGGCTTTTATGTACATCTAAAATAAATAACACCTGCAAAGAAGTCTGAAAACAGAAATGGGTGCACTGGAGGAGGCTGGCTGAAGGGAAGGCTGAGTGGGGCAGAGATGATTTTGATATGACAACACTTAGAACAAAAACAACAAGAAAACCAAGGTTTCCACACAAAAGCCCTGCCACAGTGCTGTGTGAGGGACAGGTCTCCCAGATGGTGGAGCAGGGCACTGGGCAGCCCAGCAGGATTGTAGTCTGGGAAGATGCAGGTGAGCTGGAGGAAGCAGGAGAGGTTTTTTATTTCATTTTGCAAGGCAACATCCTGCTTGAATTTCACTGTATTCAGAACATTTCCCAAAAGCATTCTGATCTTGCTGAACTGGCAGATTCTGACCAAAAATATCTCCTTTGCCTATTTTAGTAGTAACCATGGAAGCCAGCTCTGCACCGACATTCAGTTGGAGAGAGGATGGCGAGAGACAGCGAGGTGAATGCAGACAAGCTGGGAAATGAGGCTTCAGCAGTTTTTGTGGCCAGATCAGGAAGCAATAGCAGACAAGGGGGAAAACTGGAATTATGTGGGTCTTTGGAAGAAGGAGTTCATGGACTGCAGGGAACCCAAAGAATTCACTGTTTGTAGAAACCAGGTATAAACTGGTATGTTGATAGTAATTAGATTAAAAATCACAGTACTAAGAATTTTTTTTAATTACTTTGTATTTTTTTAACTTTAGCAGAAACACACTCATGCTACACAACCTAGTTTAGCATATTGGAGAGGAAAAAAAAAATCCCTTGTGTCCAGAAGGTACAAATAATCATTGTCCAAACGTCTGGCACTTACAATATTATGCAGGCAGGATGCCAAACTAGATGGACTTTCAGTCACACATGTTCCTAAATTTTCAGGCATACAGGGAGAGCCAGGCCATATTCTTAAAAATCTAGTTATATAGTACTGAAAGCAAAGCACATCAGTTCTACATGTGTCATACTCCCAGCTGAATTTATAGCAAACAGAGAATTTCCTAAATTTCCTTACTCTTGAGAAATAATGTGCAGGTCTGTAGCATACGACACAACTCTGCAGTACATAGTATCAGACATATTCCTTTTCTGGCAAGCAAGCAACAAATTATATTACAATGAAAATCACTCCGTTCCCAAGGAGTGGTTTCCCAAATCCCACTTGAAAGGAATCATTTTGGCCCTGCTTACTTACTGGGGTTAGGCAATTAAGTCCTCCTGCCCATGTTTGGTTTTTAGCACATTTTAGCAAGCTACATACTGAAAAGTGTCTAATTCATTAAAAACTGCTCCTACAATACTGTGCAAATATTGCTTTTCCAGAAGTGAATTCCTCTGAGAACCTGTTCTAAACAGTTCGCTTTGGACGTAAACCATGAGTGCATCCAGTTTGGATCGGAGATGTACCACAAAAGAAGAAAAAGAATCCCTGTTGCGCGCAAGTCTGCCCTGTGCTGAGTGCTGAGTGCAGGGCAGGAGGAAAAGCCGGTGACGGCGGTGGCTGGGCCGCGCTGCTGCTGCTGCTGCACCTGGCATCCCTCTGCCCCAGCAAGAGGCAGTGCTGCCGGTGTCACCCCTTGCCAAGAGCAGCTGAGAGGCGGTGATGTTGCAGTCGGAGCTAGAGGAGGTTATGGATCCATCGATCCATCAGCGAGGAGCCGCCGCCGGATCCAGCAGAGCCGAGCGGGGAGCGCGGCCTGGCGCGGGGCTCCGGCTGAGCGGGCCGTGCTGCGCTGTGGCAGCGAGATCGGAGCTGTGCTGGGTAAGTGGCTTCTAGCTCGCTGCTCTTCCAGAACGAAGAGCAGTGTGGGCCCTGTTCCAGCAACCTCAGAGGAACTGCGGTGCAAGTTGCTGGCAATTCGCTGCCAGAAGCCCGGCCTCGCTGCTCAGAGGCTGCTACTGGCTTGGCAGCCTGCTGCATCCACCTCGCAGCTGCTTGCATCCCACACTGTCTCCCCCGACTCCCTGCCAAGCTGGCAGTGGACGTGGGAAGGCTGGAGCAGCCCCTGCCACACGTGCCCTCAACCTTCAGCCATGCTCCAGGTGAGCCCAGCAGCTCCTGGGGAGCACCTCGCACCGGATTGTCTCCGTGGGGGTCAGCAATGGGATGAGGTCCTGCTGTTCTGCAGTTTAATCAGACACAGGTTTTGAAAACAAAAAGCATCAAAATCCAAATATGTTTGCCGAGTAGAGAAAGGCAGGAGCTTCTCTGACTATCCTGCGCTGCTGAAGCCCTTTACCCTCGCAAGGGTTCACTCAGCTCTCCAGCCCCCCAGAGAAAAATTTAAAGATTTAAAAAAAAAGAAATTCAGATAAAATATTTAGGGCACAGGAGATTTTCATATCAGTTCATAAAAGATTTAAATACTAAAATGTAAATGGTGTTTTGGGTATTACTGCAAGGCAGCTCCAGGAATGGAAATTCAAGAAAAGTGTTGCAACCTATAAAGTTCAGACAGTATTCTTAAAAGCCTGCCTGATTTGAGACTTGCCAAGAAGGTAAGTAAAACCAAATTCACCAGCACCCTCATGCTGTGATAGCCAGAGAGCTTATCTGCTTAAGTGCTTGCTAATGGAAATTGAGACCTTACAAGAGGCAGGTGCCATTTCTAGGATGGGCTGCCAGCAGTGTCACCCATGCCACAGCATCCGTGTCCATACATGGGAAGCATATACGTCTTCCAAGGGACTGAACTACAAGTGCCACACAGCACTTTATTCCCAACGCCATGCTCAAAGTGTTTCAGGGGAATTAAGTTCCCCACCAGAGAGCTTACTGATGGGGCCCCTGAAGTCCTCTGCGGTCTGTGTTTGCAAATCCTTCCCCCAAAAGGATGCCTTCTGCCTTTGTGTAGATGATCCACAAAAATTCTTCAGCTCCCGTGACACTGAGTAGCGTCTCCAAGACAAAGACAGGATTGGGAACTTAAGCATCAGCTTTCAGGTCTTGTGACCGGCAGGAGGATGACCCATCTCAACGTAGAAAGGTTTATTGCAATATGCCTGTGTAACATCGTTCCTTTTAACACAGTGGTTTGCAGTATTTGGAGTTTTGTGATCCCTCTTGGTTTAAGGAAGCAGAGTCTCGAACCCTGGACATGCCAGGGACAGCCAGGAGGGGTCATCTACCCCTCTGACATCCAAGTGCACCCCTGCAGCCAGCCCTGTGTCTCAGGGCCCAACATCTCCTCTTGCTGCCTTCACCATAAGCCTGGGCTGCAATTCCTGTTACGTTCCTCACTGACTCCTGGCTTCTTCCAGCTGCTTTCCCCTCCCATTGCCTCTCAGCTGTTTATCTGATGCAACTCTGCTCCAACCACTCTCCAGACACCAGGGTTCAGTTTATACTCCAGCCTTAGTGTGCTATTCTTATCCAGGCATTATCTTCTATTGTTTCAGCTAAAACCAAACCAAGGAACATGCACTTGCTTCCTCTCTTGGCTGCAGAGCAATGCTGCCAGCAAATCCACCAGCCCACGGACCAAAGACATTTTTCAGCTGGCACAGGAGCATTCTGGCCAGCCTGAGGAAGCCCATCTGCCTCCTTTCATAAGTTCTCCTGAAATAATGCACACCCACAAACCACTTTTGGATGCAAACTTCTCCAGATCCAAGACCAGCTGTCCAATACCACCAGTGGTTTTAAAATCCTGCCTTGGTGCTTTTCATTCAAGGTGGCAAACAGTGTTGTAACCCAGAGGACATGTCCTGGGTAAGTGTAGGTCTTTGCAGGGAAAAGCAGCATCATTTGCTTGCCTATAAAAACCCACTGCAATGTGATTATTCATAGAACCATAAAACAACTCAAGTGGGAAAGGACCCATCAGGATTTTCAAGTTCAACTCCTGCTACTCACAGGAAAACCGAAAACTGAACCATATAACCAAAGAGCATCATCCAGACACTGCTTGAACTCTGACAGTCTTAGTGCCATGACCACTTCCCCAGGAGCCTGTTCCAGTGACTGAGCACCCTCTCAGTGAAGAATCCCTTTCCAATGTCCAATCTGAACTTCTTCTGATGCAGGTTGGGATACAAGCAAAGCTAAGACTACACCAAAAGGAGTGACAGAGTGCCTGCCACCATCCATTCCTCAGCTGAGTCAATCACGCAAATGCAATCAACAAGATTCATTTAAATTATGGATTAACTGGCCTCAGTTCACCTGTGGCAGATTAGCAAGAACTCAAATGACTTTTTTGGCAGAAAAGCTGTATGCAGTAGGTCAGCAAAGATTTGTCTAAAGAGTAACAAAACTGAAGAGCTAGGGACCAGATTTTCTGTACTGGAGAGCCGAACTTATTTCCAGCCGAACTCCACAGGAGACTGGGCATATGCAGCTTAAATAAGAAACCTAACTCAGATGTCTGAGGGGGAAGTGCAGACCTGAAATGTATGGAACCTAAAACCACACAGATGTAGGAGACATCCAGTGTGAAGATGTAAGTACAGACAAGCTGTCTGAAGGGAATCTGTGGCAGATGTGAATGGCACCAGGGAATTCTTATTTTGTTTCATCCCTTAACACTCAGCTGACAGATTTCTGCATAGCCAGAAGGAGCACCTCTGGATCCTCATGTTCTCAGGAAGTATTCTATTGCTCAGAAGGTTGGGATTCTTTAGTTATAAAATACAGCTTTAATGACTGTAGGACCAGGGACCGAAACAAGGAAACAAGGAACCACCATCCAATTACAGAGAAACAAGACTAAACAATTTACAGAAAACCAAACCAGTTCACAGTACAGTGTCTCATTCTCTTTTAGTGGCCAGTGTTTTCCACCCTCTGTGCAAACAAGGACACTCTGTGTTTCCCAGGGGAGACACTCTTGTGCAACTGCTTTTAGAGGCAATTGGCCAATTCCAAAGGACTTTAGAAGTCAGCCCTCTTCTCCCCCCACCTCATTCCTTTTATTGTAAAAACTACTTGTACTGGCTTTAGCTCCTGTTTTGCTGTGGTTTTAAAAGAGCTCAACAGTCTGATCCACAAACCTTCTCAAGCAAGGGCAGAAAAAATCAGCATCTCACCAGCCATACAGATGAAAATATTCCCCACGCTGGCTGTAATGCCCCATAGCAATATCCCAGTGGCTGAAGCTACTCAAGCACACAAAAAATGCATCACAGGCAGCAGTCTAAAATATTCAGTGCCAGTGTCATGGTTTTCTCCATTTGCAGCCTCTTTCCTCTCTGCTCACTGTGCTTCACGATAACTGGACAGGCAGATTATATTAAAGCTCATGCCTACCCTGTCAAATGATTTCTCATCAACTCTCAGCAGGAACTAATTGAAGATTAAACTAATCATTCCTTGAGGCCTCTTATGGAGTGTTTTATCACTTTTTGCGAATACATTAAGGAGAACTTCAGTGAAGTGCTGATCTGGCAGGACCACTGAACACACAAGCTGGAGTGACTGGACAACCCGACACACAGAGAGGACTTCAGACATCCTCTATAACTGGAACAAGACAAACCCTTATCCATTTCTTCTGGCTGTAAAAACCAGCCTGGAAAAATGGCAATGATAAGTGTATTCCAAAATATTATTCTGCCTTCCTGAAAACAAAGGAGCAAGTCTGACAAGAGCTGCTTGATGTTACATGAAATATTCCTGCGGAATTCTCTGATCTTCTCTGCCTCCTGAAATCTGGAGAATACCACATCCAGCCACCAGTTACTAGCCTCTGTAACTCGTGTTGATCCCTGCTTTAACTTGCTTCCACGATAGCCAAATTCTTTCATCAATCGATCTGTAGCTTCCTCGCTGACCTCTGCTCCCCCCAGCGCCTCTCTGGGCATTGTACACAGATATCAGATAACAGCAATTGACATCCAGGCTTCCTCCAGCCTCGGGGTAAAAGCCATAACCACTGGGGCATGGCAGGCCCCCAGATGAAAAAATTAATGTACTTCTTCTGCAGTGCCTTGCAGGGTTAAAGGAGTCACTTAACTAGAGATGAAAGCTGAAAGAAAGGTCCAAAAGGCTTTTTTTTTTGTTTTGAAAAAAACAGAAAATGGCCCCTGGAATGGCAGAACCAGATGCTTCACTCAGTAATAAAATTCATGGCCCCAAAAACAGGATCAGACTTACACTTAATAGTGTTTTCTTTGACAGAAATACACATTTTCCACCTCTTCTGCTGTAAAAGCTGTAAAAGCAGAAGAGAACCCTGAATACTGGTCACCACAACCACAATATCAGGAATATTTTATACATCTCATTAAATATTTCAGAAACATGATTGTGCTATGCTCTATTCTGTCTTCCTATGTTGTTTTGATCTTACAAATGAGAATTCCTTAAGGCAGGCATCACATACAAGTTCTCATCTAAGCATTTAAAATACTACAAGCAGCGTGAGTTATCAGTCAAAGTTTCTGGAACCACTCACTTTTAAGATAATTTAGATGCCTCTCAATACTTTCAACATGCTACAATATGGGAAAGCAAGATCAGCTTTGGTTTAGACCATTAACATAATATGATTGCAGTGCACTCAGAAATGGTAAAAGAATCAACTCTCTTTCATTCCCAATTGCTCAATTCAGTATGAAACCACAGTAAAACAGTAAGCAAATTTTGTGAATAAGGTTTTCATTTACACTTGACAGAGAGCCAACATCTGTGTTGCTATTTATTTATACACACACACATATAAATACACACAGTTTTTATACTCTTATATATATACACATGCACATTATATTACCTGGTTGCTTTCTAACAGTAACTATTCCAACAGAAGTCTTGGAAAAGGAGAGGAAAGAACAGCTGAAGAAAGACTGGGTCATGGCCTCACCACAGAGCCCAGGGAAAGGTCTCTACATACACATTAAACTTCAGAAGGTGGAAAAGTATTGTATTTTCCCTCCAAAAATTCAGAAATGCGTTGCATGTCCTTACAGACTGCACCATCTCAGGATGAAACCAAGACTGCTAAAAATCAAAACTATGCTTGGATGCCATAAGTTGTTTTTCTGTGTACTGTAATGTTACATATGGATCACCAAAAAGAGAAATTATTTTGTCTGCCTTTAAGCAATATTCTCATCAGGTAATTCTGCAGGTAAAAGCTTGGCGAAATGGTTAAGTGCAATATGAATCTGCAAGAAGGCATGTCCCCCATGAGGCACAAGAAGTTCTTGGACTCTCAAAATCATGAAAAAAAATTTTAAAAGCACATTTTAAAATACACCCCCCTCCAGCCTACTGGCTAAAATCTCTGAAACGGTGCATCCAGAGAGTACCCTCAGAGGCAGTGCATCTGAAGGAAACAAATGGGTTCAAGGACAAAGCACCCCCCAGTTAAACCCTGTGAAAACCCAGGTGAGTGATCGCTGCAAAGAGCAGGTGTCACATCACAGACTCCTCTGCCCACGAGGTACCAACCTGTGAAGTGACTCCCTATACAGGACAGAAAGAGTGACTGACTTGACCTCCTCTGGCTGAAGAGAAGCCAACACAGCACCTTCTACTCACTCAGAAGTTACAGCCCTGAACCACTTGGCTGTGTTCCCTTCCCCATTTTTTGGAGGAGGAGCAAAAGGAAAGCACAAGCTCAATGCACAAACCCGCACTTTTATAACTTTAAGGGTTTTGAGGTGTGGAAGAAAAGCTTCAGTACCTGCTGTCCTAGGAACAGAAGATCCTCCATGAGCCTTAAAGTCAACGTAGGACTCCTCACTGCAGATCACCGACCCAGAGCAGAACTTCGCATCTGGGGAGAGAGAGTTTGGCAGGACAAGGCACCATGTGGGCAGGGGAGTGAGGAAACTTTTCATACCAGTCCAGGAGGAAGGTCACCCGTGCTCTGCCAGGGCTGTCTTGCAAAGGTCTAGAGAGGTGAGTTTGGTTTAGTTTTCAAACTCTAGCCTTTCAAACAGCACCAACAAATGTCTGCCCCATCATAAATAACCTGAATCGGTCCATAAGCCTTACTCCTGTGTGCTGAAAGCTGCTCATTTTAAGCCTAAAGAATATGACAGACATACTCATCTGCACATCTTGCCACTGCCAGCAAAAGTTGTCTCTTTTTCCAATCTCACCCAGGGCACCAGCAGGTGTAATTTTTCCTGACTTTTTTCATCTGCCCAACTTTTCCATTAGCAAGTTAACACTCAGTGCCCAGCCTGCTGTCCTTCAGAGAATCACAAATCCTTTTTTAACACATGGTGGGTCCTGAAGGTACTGTTATCTCTATTTTACACAAGGAGAAGGCAGAGACAAAGGGGGAAATTTCTAAAGCTTCTAAATGACTGTGAAACTGAAGTAATTTTCAAAAGAGAATTGGACACTCCAGAGCTGAAGTTAACCTTGCACGTCCTTCAGTCACATCTCACAATGAAATGCCCTCAATTCCCTTCAGGGAAGGTCCTCAAAGCCACACAGGGACCTGAAGAGTATCACAACAGGAAATTTCCAAGTCTAAGATGCAGAGTTAAATGAGCCATGGCTTCTCCCCTCCTCCAATCTAACAAGTCCACAGGAACCCATTTTTTCTCCAAAAGAAGGTATTTTGAGTACCTCAAGTTTTCCTTCCTCCATGCTGAGATCCAAACATTTTAGCCAAGCTGCCCCTCGCAGCACTTATGCCTGTGAAGCCCCCTTGGGACCAGGGAGTCGTGAGCACAGCTAGCACTCCTCAGGCTCTGGTGGCTGGGTGAGGGAGCAGCCACTCGAGTTCCATTTAAAGATGTGGCTGGAGGAAGAGGGAGTGGTTGGGGTGGCACCAACACAGCACCCACTGCCAGGGCAAGGCGGTTGCAACCTCTCCCTGTGGATAGAGGCACTGGGCTTGGACTCTGCCTCCAGGGCTGGTTTTGATTTTTATCCAGAAATGTTTTAATGCAAATTGGATAATAAGCAGCCTTGGGAATGCCGCCAGATACCTGCTCCCCCCCTCCCTTTAGGAAGGGAACAGTCAGGCCCTCACTTGCTTCTCCTCTCCGGGTCTACGAAACCTTCTCTGCACCATGGCACAACTTCAATAGGGAGGGCTGAGAGGTTGCCTACAGCCTGGGAAGGGACAGGTGGATTTGAATATCCCTTGGGAGAAGGAGGACCCAAACCCAAGTTCGACCACTTCTGAGATGAGTATTAAAACCATTAAGTTATTATACAAAAACCACCACACCAATCATTTGTATCTTAAGCAGCAAGTGCAAGGCTGTGAGCTGAGACCTGAGCAACAGGGGCAGGTTTGACTCCCCTGGCTGGGTTTGGAGCTTGCAGAGTGTGGGAGCTGCCCGTGGGATGCAGCGTGAGAGCTGGCGTGGGGATAGGGGTGGGAAAAGGGTCTCCAGGAATCTGAGCAGATACCAAGACAAGGACTGGGGAGGGAACCAGATCCTGTAAATAATTCCTCATGAAATCACCACATACGTATCTGTTCCCACCATTTGAAGTCCTAACCTTACTTTAGGGTTAAAATGTCAAACTAAAACCTCTCTTATCACCACCAAAGTGCTTTTACCTTGAGTTTTTAGGCATTTGTTTAAGCTGAGGTTAAAAAATATCTGGGCTCCTTGGCTGTTAAGCAGATCATAAAACTCTCTGGAGAACAATGGGCTATAGAAATTTTCTATAGTTTTCCCAATGATTGCATGCCTAGATAGCTTCCTGCACCTTCTTCATCCTCAAACTAAAAGAGCTTAGCTGGAAAAGTTTAACTAAAGGCATTTCTTAAAGGAATTTCTAGAGTAGCTGTTAGCCAATGTGTTTTTATCACAACCCAACACAATAAAGTAACAGCTAGCTCAACATTTAATTGTTAGGGAAAAGGCTGTAATTAAAGAGCAAGTCTACACAAGTGTTTTTAAATACTGCAAGTCTGATTTTCTTCAAATATGTTGTTTCTTCCAATTCTTTAAATATGCATTTAAAAGAAGTAGAAGGGCAGGTAGCACTATGTGGAAGTTGAAATAAGTCTTTTGAGAAAATAGATACGTTTTAATCTCACAGAAACATACTAACCATAAAAATAGGAGGTATGAGGTAGAAAAGTGGCACTTTTTGACAAAACAGAGGAGGTATCCCCTTAAATAGGGATAGATGAATAGACTGAGTAAATGGAAATATTTGCAATTCATTTTAGATATTTAGCAAGATAATTTTGTAGGTAGATGTGTGCAAGAACTCCAGAATTTGTTTCAGGCCCATTCAGAAATACAGTCTGACACAAAACTTTGATTTAGATTTCAGACTCATCTCGGTGACATAGTCATTAGTTTATCCAGCAGCACTAAAAGTGAACAGCAAGTGCCCCTAAACTTCCTCCCACAGAATAAGAAAGTGAGAGGTAAAATTCTCCGTCATTCTACACTGATGATTTTTAGACAGAATTTCCCACTCACCTTAGCAAGGTGATAATTAAAAAATCTCTGCCAAGGAACACAACCTCCTCACCGGACCCCCGCAGCTCTGCACACACCTGCTGCTGGAATTTGATATCCTGCATCTAGAGCATCACAAGGTGTTGGGGAGATTTGTGTTAGGAAAAAGTACACAGCTGCACAGACATTAAATTCCTCTGAGTTGGTTTTTTGGGTTTTTTTTTTTTATTCTAAAGAAAAAGGAGAGAATCCTGCATTTTGGTACATCTGAACATAAGGACACAAACATGGCTTTTAGTCCTTCCAACCAAGCACCTGATGGCTACAGAAATACCACACAGTTGTGTCTCCACTGACTTGTTACAGCTATTTTTTGAGCATTCTCAATGGTGTGGGAGCATTATAAAGTTTTATATTGCTTTTGTCACGTGGAGAGCAATACTGGCCAATCCTTCTTGTGCTATCACAATATTTAATTAAATATCCAAAAATTAATTATACCACATGCCGATACAGAGTGCAGTCTTACCAGCCCTAAATCAGGAGCAGGTTTATGCTTTTGTAATTAGAATCCTCTCTGAATATGCTCAGCTTGAATGACCTGTACCCTTTGTCTGTTCTGCCCAGGTGTATTTCACAGGATGGATCCACAGCCCATAGGGAATATCTGAGCTCAGGCCTTTTTTTTCCCCACAGAACACCAAGGTGCAGATCAGAGCTTGCCTGAGATCCACGGCAGTTGCAGTATTATCTGTCAGTGTGTGTTCTGCACCACAAAGAGAATCCTGGCTGAAGAAAAACCTACTGCACACACCATCACCTTGCTCTGAATCCTGCAATGAGAAATACCTTTGTGCCCACAGTGTCCCTCTCCCAGCATGAGCTGTGACCCACACCCACAGCTGGTACCACCACCACCCCCTTATTCAGAGGCAAGCAAGCTCTCATTGCCCTGTATCTTTCCTCCTCTTGCAGATCTCAGTCAAGACTTTTTACTCGTGGCACTGGAGTTCAGCCTTGATTTAGTTCCCCACAATTTGGCATCCTTTGTTTTCTCAGACCCACCAGTGTCACTTTCCCAAAATAAAGAAGGAAGCAAAGATCACATAAGAAAATCCTACACTCCCACATAGCACTGTGGAGCTCTCCTACAGCACTCACTAGTCTGTACCTTCATGCCAGCCTACAATACCCTCAAACCCTCGAGCCCCAGCTCTTAGGTAGATATTCTTGGTGAGATGGAAATTCACTGCAGAGCTTCACCAATGACACAGCCACATCTGTGGTTGTGAAATACAGCCAAAATCTGAAAAATATATCCCTTCTAGTTCACACTTCTGTCTAGCCCAGGCACCAAAGATGCTCCACATAAGCTAGAGATCAAGTGTTGGTCCAGAGCTCAATAGGCCTAAGAAGGAGAACCTCCCAGTTAATGCTAAAAAGGACAGCTTCTAGTCAGATTTAAGCTTTGTCCTAGACACAGGGAGGGTGGTTCATCAGGAGACTGGTCTGGCCTCTGAAACAAAGGCATCAAATTCTAAATGTTATTAGATTTGTTCCTTTCCTGGGTCTGGCACTAACCAAGATAAACCTGTGTGCTTCAAACAAGAAGCAGAACCAGAATTGCAAACATCTTTTCCATGGACCAGGGCAGTACCTCACCTCTTCTCTTCTGACATATTCCTAATCTCACAGACAGAGACTGACCACAGTTTGCCCAGCTGCCCTGACTCCCAGAGAACAGTTTCTAGGATCTGTTGTAGTAGTATAAATGTAAAATGGTTAAGTGGATCACCGAAGGCATCTTCCACTGATTTGTGATGCATTTCAAGAACTTTACAAGCAAGCAAATAACATGCACCAAGAAATTAAAAGGAAGAATTTTTTTCATCAATTATATAAAATATTTTGCCCCACTTAAAACAGACATCTTCAAAATTTCATCTGGCTACAATGAGGTAGTGGTCTTGTTATAACTGATTCATCATTGCACAGACTTGATTTTTACTGTGGAGAAAAGGGGATTCACTGGTATAATTGTTTCTTACATAAAGCTACTCTGTAAGGAAAATGGATATAAGAAAAGGGAAGAACCCTTTTAACTATGGCTATATGAGAGATTTTGCCAGCCTAATTATTCTGCAACAGAAACTTAACCATGAACTCCTCTCTCAATGATTACCTCCTAACCATCTCTCTGAACAGTACGAGCAAAAAACCGCTCAGTACCTTCCTTCCTCAATGAGGATTGTGGGAAACAGCAGAGACATCAGGCACTTTACATGCTTACCTCTCCTCAAATGTCCCACAGATGCCAAAACTCTCAAAACTTTCCCTTCCCTGATGTCAAAATAAATATGAAAAAGGATTTTCACAAACATAAAAGAGATGGGTAAGGGAAAATGGGGCAGCTTTTCAGGTGGATACGATAATTTAGATGGAACACAAAAAAATAAATATAAAAAAATAGTTTTAGAATCTAGCTCAGTTTTCAGGAAGACAATAGGTGGTGTAACAAGAGTAGGACAGCTGTCTCCTGACATGTAGGCAGAACTGAACAAGCTTAATGTGTTCAGAGACCAGACAATTCTCTGGCAGCATTTCAGAAATGCATGACACACATGGAAAAGCTGAGTGCCATGGTGCCAGCAGGAGTAAAATCTGGACATGGTGACCCTGGGGGTCCTTTCCCAAGCCTATGTTTAAATTTCCTGGCACAGAAACCTTTCTCATATCTATGACCATTATTGCAGCTTTCATGTGTCCTATTTCTACTTCTGCTGTATTCAAGACTCAGTTATCACACTGCAACACTTGGGCACATTGTGGATTTACACACAAACCTTTCTTTGTTTTTATTTTAGGTCTCCTTTCAAGTCTTTTACATCCTATTTATCATCTTGATCACTACTAAGGATTGAGCTGATACCTTTCAAGAGGTACTCACAATGACACCAAGATATTTTCCTGCATCTTTGTGGATGCATAGGTATGGTTCTTTTCCCTTTCTGCATTACTTTGCAGATGTCTAGATTAGGTGAGAAAATGGAGAAAGTTCGCAGCCAATTTTAACCTACCTTGAAAATTTCTTACCAGTGAGTTTGTCAACTCTCCTTTTTTTCTTAAAGCATAGTAGGTATTTTAACAGTAGAGAAACCAACAGAGATTTTTGCCACCTGGTGATATCCTGCAGTTAGAAAAAGAATGACTCAATCCCTACCTTGTATTTTACTACCTTTAACTAATTAGAATTTCTTGACTGCTTAGGGGGTGTAATGATTATCTGTAAGGGACCTTGGAAGTCCAGCTATACCTTGTCAACTGAATCACCTCTGCCCATGGGCTTCAAAGTACACAGATGTGACAGCTTCCTTCTACAAAATTCACTTTTACATGTACCCAGTCTTTACATTTACAAGTCTTCATTTTATTTTCCGTAAATTTGACCAAGGCAGGCTCAATATACCAGTGTACACAGCCCTTTAAACATCAATTGCATTTGCCACCTTCACTTGCCACATCAATTATTTAGCTCCTATCAAAGGAAACCATTAATTTAAGAATTCCACATTTGGGACTGTTGGGTGGCTACCATGGCTACCACCTATTTTTATCAATAGTATTACGCATTTTATCCAATTGTTCTAAACCTGTTCTGCTGACACTTCAGTTTAAAGCATACTTTTAGACGCTTTCAGATACCAAATGATCCAGAAGAGAGAGCTCCCCAAGATATTTTATAATGAACAGCAAAGCAAAGATTTATTTAGCCTTGCTGTAACAGCCCTGTGTACTTTGAGTGTTCTTATTACACTGCAATTGCCTATCAAGCCTGCTGATGGACAGGCTTTCTACCCTTCATGTGTTTGAGGGGTTTGCTTATTGTTTCTGAGTTTAGCAAGTTGCTCCTGAAAATTGATTTTACCTGCCTTGTTTAGCTTGCCTTATTTAACCTGCATGTATGCTCTTTTCTATTTTCTCTGTTTAAACATGACCTCCACTTTCTGAAAGATGTCTTTTTGCTCCCAACATCATTGTGCTCTTCTGCTGAACAACACCAGCTTTTTAGAGAGTCCTCCTCAATCCTTTCGACAGAAGAGGATAGATGCTTCTTTGAGCTCATATGTCTTCTCACCAGCTGCATGTTCTCTGCAAGTATCTTACCCCTTTAGCTGCTCCTTTGAACAACAAAATTCATAGAATCATTCATATATTTATCTATTCTAAAATCTGTTAGAGATTTTACAGTTTGCACAGGGACAAGAGACCTGAGTTTGTCATGGTCTATGTTGCACATAGCTCTGGGTTAAAATCAGTGTTGTCTTTTCCCCATTACATTAAATCATGGAATCACAGAACAATATTATGGTGCTTCACATCCCTGCATTGCTTTCCTGTTGTCTCTCACATCAAGGTCTTTTTTCTTTTCTGACCCTATGTTCAGTGTCTTTGGTATTTCTTTATTTACCTCTGCAGAGAAAGGCCCTTTCTTCCCCTGTACTTCACTGATCTCTCTGGATAACAAGCGTCTCAAACCAGTATCTCCTCCAAATTAAATTGCTCCACTTGCCAAGACAAGGGCAGCCCCTATTTCCAAAACAGAGTCCTCATATTTTCTCAGCCAGCATTTTGATGGAGAATTTTCCAGACTGTTTCATGACCACATTTTGTCATCACTGTGCAAGGATACCAATTACAAACACACTCAACATTAATATCAACACTGCCACCTCCATGCCTCCCTGCGATAAGAAATGTGTTCCTCCAGCCCTATTTTTCTTTGTTTCCTACAAGAGAACTGAAGTTCCCTGGAAGGGCAGTTCCTGCACACCTCCAGGATAGTTTGGATGACAAGCCTAAGAAGATTAGCTTCTGTAATGTTTTCTAAAAACCACTGTAAGGAGGATCACTGACACGGATGACTGATTTTCATCCAGGAGATTCTAGCATTGTTCCACTATCTCATGCATTTATTAGGATTTCATTTCCTTCTGGAGCCTCAAGGGAAATTTCATAATCAGCACACCTGGTATGTGTAGTATAAATAATTAAGGGGATGCCCTCTCTAACAATCTGTGCAGAAAGGCAGTTCTGCTGTAAGAAATGGCCTGGATCACAGCCTTGTTAGAAGAAAGAACTAGGATCATGAGATCCTTTCCATTTTCAGACTCAAAATCCTCATGAACATTTACCTAACCAAATGGGGTCAAGGTAGGGAAACACACTCAATCAATATGTTTATGAGTTGTTTCAACATTATTCTTTCTACACTGTCAGCATAAATGGTACTTTGTCACCATTTTTCTATTCCAAATACAATTTCTAAATATAATTTATTGCTTGCCTTAAGAAAAAAAGATCATGACCGATTTAGCTTATAATCACATCAAGAAAAATATGTGACAAATTTGGCAATAAGTCAGCTGTGTATAAACAGGTTTGATGATAAAAATACTTAGGGCAGACCATGTTAAAGAGGACAGAGATCATGAGAGACCCTCCATACTTGGCTTCGTCTGTTCAGCACTTTGCAAGGGCAGTAGTTGTTACAGCCCAGGCTCTGGTGGTCCTTGTTGGTTTCCTCCCGAGATAGTTAAGAGCACTGAAGTCATCACAAAGTGGACGTTATACAGAGGGATTACTTTGTTATCACAGATGGATAAAATAGGTAACACCTGCCTTGCATTGCAGGACATACAAATTCATGTCTGAAGGCTCACACTAACATGTTGGTAGCATCTGCACAATTTTGATCTGAAAGGTTATTTTAGTTGGATTTTTTTCCCCTGAGGGTAAAGCCCCTTCTTAGTTGGACAAGGACTGTATATCTGGAAAATTACACTTAAGTGCTTTGTGCCTTTCTCTGCTTTACCAATAGAACCTTTTTCTGAATTCTTTCGCTACCTTTGATCAATCCCTTGTCTTAATCTGTATTTAATACTTACTCTACAGATCCCTAACTGGAAATATAATTTTTCTTTCCCTAAATCCAAACTCAAGTTCTACTTCAAATCTTGCAAAAAAGTTTTATCATATCATGTGCTTCACTTTATGCTGCCATCTGTAACTAAAGAACAGCACAGTAAATGACATCTTTGTGATTTGGAATCCAGTTTTGCAGCTAAAAAGAGGTTAAGCAGTTCATTTAAACATGCCTCTTTGATACATATCTGAAACAGATTCAAACACCGAGATTTGCTCACCATCATTACTCTCATTTTCCAACACATTAATTGAATATAGGCAGTCAAATCAAGAAAATCTGCTTCTCATCAAGGATGGTGCTCTAAATTCTAAACTTTTTTACAGCTTAATAATTGCCAATGAATCATTTGTGACCAGAATATTAGACCTGATATGAACAGCACCAGACATGCAACATTGTGTAAACATACTCTCACTCTTTCAACTTGGCCAGTTGCCTTAGGTCCATCTAAGCTCTTACACATTTTTCTAAAGCAGATTTGAAAGATCTACAACTAATTAAATCTGTTGCTATTAGTGCGACTAGGCCATACTTAAATTAAATTTTTAATGTGTTATGAACCATAAGCACATTCATTACCAGAATTTCTCTCTTTCTAAAAGATGTAATTGTAATTGGACTGATGGGGCTATCCTTACACCTATATGCTGCTATAGGGGGACTCTGCTAGGGTGCAAGGGTCCTGTAGAACCAGAGCCTTCAGTCACAGTGTGATAAAGCATCACAGGATTATACTCATTCTCCCAAGACAAACAAAGACTCACCTTTATCTTCTAACTTTGTCTTGGTACCATCTATACTTTACCCCTCAGTTTAGAAAAAGGGAAGGAAGACGTTACCAAGGTAGAAGGATCCAGGCACCCTATGATAAAAAGTATTTGGTTTCAGTGCAGGTCCCTTCTTATCCTACACAGAGCAGCAGGATGAGATGAAGGGGATGCATTAGACCTGTTTCAGAAGGCTCAGCAAAAAGTGGGTTTTGGTTTAGGAAGTGATAACAAGTGTGCTCTGGGCATGTCCAGAGTGAAAAGCCCACTAGTAAAGCTCCACAAGCTGAGCAGTCTTTTCCCCCCTCTTTGAGAAGTAAATGTGTGATTTGAAAGCCCACAGAATAGATTTACTTCCCTGGAACAAGCATTTGACAACTTCAGGTGCTCTGTGAAACTCAAAACTCACCTTTCTCCTCTGCATGCTCCACGCTGCTCCAGTGGGATCCCGCTGCCCAGAGCCTGCTCCCCCAGCCCAGTTCCCCTGGTCTGCAGGGGCACGGCTGTTTGAGCCCACTGACACCACTGTGCTCTAAGTGCTCCCAAGCCGTGGGGACTAAGGGGTTAATCCAGCTCGCAGGCATACATTAAACTGTGCATTCCACAGAAATACCATCCTGAGCCAGCAGCCCAGAAGGAATAGCCAACCTGACACACTCTGTGTCCGGGCAACAGACAAATACACTGGCTTCTAAGATCAGCAGCAACAGGGCATTTTGTGGGGCACTCGTGAACCCTTAGAAATCTGTGGGCATGAAAAACTAACCCTTGTATGGACAGCTGCATGGGAAAAAAAAACCAAACCCGGAAAGCCATTTCTGCAGCATTAGCTGTGAAAGTTGTACTTTGCTTTAAGCACTCTCATTTCGAGTTCTACCACCTGTTTAAAAGGCAAAATATTTCCTCATTCATTTGAAAAGCTGCGGCTCTGTCCCCCCGTCCTCTTTGCACAAAGACGTGGTAAAGCCACATGCTTACAGAAGAATAAAGAACCTGTAGCTGTAAGTATCCCAGATATTGATCTCTATCAGGCTATATAAACCAGAGCTTTAGCAGTCTCTCAGGAGTTTGCTGTTAAAGCAATTGGAACTGCAATTAACAACAGCACATCTTAGGATAGGGAAAGGCTTCTAACTAGAAGCTAATTAGGAGGGCAAACACTGAAGCTTGTTAGCTGAGATGCTAATGAGAATTATACTTGAGTGGCAGCAGACTAGCTATTCAGAGTTAATTAGAAACCTCAGCTGATAGTATATTGCTCTTAAGAGCTTTCAAAACAAACAACTGGAAAAACTGTCCTGCAGCTAAGGATCCAGCATGCCATGTTGAGTAATTCATGGGCACAGGGAACAGCCAGAAGATTACACTCAGGCATCAGGGTAATTTAACAGCATGTGGAAAAGGTAGAGAGGAGGTTTTTATGAGGTGCACGCCCTCTTGGATTTTCTGCAATGGATCTGTTCACCTGTGGCAGCCCTGATGCTGCATTACAGTGCCTGGAGAGAACAACATCCACTTGCACCAGAGGGTGAGTGGAGGAGATCCCACATGCCCAGAATAACCTCACCAGTCTTGTGCAGAAGCAGGACAAGGACCTGGGCTGGCTCAACAGCTCCTGGCAGCTTTCTTATCCCTACCCCAGCCTTTCCCACCCCTGCCCTCAGCTCTCATCCAGGAAAGCTGCTGGTGGCAGCTGTACCAGGTGAAGCTGCAGCTGTGTGCAAGCTGCTCTCACCCTGCCTCTGCCTTCACGGGGCACGGGAGGGGTTTACTCTCCCCCTCTCTTTATACAGTGAGGGGGCAAAGAGTAAATCAGGGCGCTTAGAGGGGGAGAAACCTGCTAAATGTAACATGGCTGCAATGGGGATGGTGAAGTGTGGCCTTACCTGGGCTGAGTTGCATGGCTGATTCCTGCTCTGAGCAGAGCCAGGCAGGCAGAGCAGAGGGGCTGAGTGTTTAAATGTTTCCTCTGAGCCTGATTGGAAGCACAGGAGCCAGTCAGGGGCAGGGGAGAGGCTGCTAAACTCAAAGTGGGTTGCTTGTTTCAGGAAAAGGTTGGATACTGGAGAACCTCCACACTTCACACATGAAAATGCTTGGTCTCACAGGGGAGAGAAATGCTCGAGAATAATTGGGGGATTTTCAGTTTTGCTGAGGCCCTCTTTGCATTAAAACTTGCAGCACTGTAAGCAAAACCTGGTTTTAATTCTGTTTATTGAAACCAATTGCAAACCCTTGTAGATACTCTTAAACAGATTCAGCTTTCCAAAAGGAAAACCAATGCAATGCAGATTTTAATTAAAGCACAGAGTAGCATCCACAAACGGTTTTACACCAGTGTAATTAAATAGATTTCAAACTTTACCTTTAGTTTAACGAAAGATTTAAAAGTTTAACTTAAAACAAATGTGGCTTTTAATGCAGATGTGACCTGGCAGTCATTGGCTGTTGGCATATGAGAGGATGGGGAACTTTGCATACTGAAACCTCCCCATGAGAGTCCTGGGAGTGAATAGGTGTAAATACACCCTTCTCACAAGCCTTTTAGTATCTGCAGTGGAAAGCATGTGAAAGTATAAAAACTGAAGAGCAGACACTAACACTGGCAACTACAATCCATAAATCTCTTTCTTAAACGAAAAAAATTCCTGGTGCAGAAGCAGTATTCTGAAGAGACAAATTTACTGCACTAGAGCGTTGGGAATCCTCATTTTCACCTAATGTTTTTGAAGCAAGAGTCCTGGATTGTGGTTATTCAGGTTTAACAGGACTTGGAAATGCCGACTGAGGCTAAAGGCAAAATTCCCCCACCAGAGTGATGTAGCTCTGGGCTTGACCACGCTGCAGCTCACTGGAGATCAGCCCAGGCACAGCCACATGGCTGGGCTCAGCAGGCAGCAGTGCAGTGCTGACCAGGACACGATGGTGGGTTGGTTTGACAAACCATTTCACAAATCCAAGCTCACCAGTGGCTGGTGCCTGCCACCCCAGGGCTGGAACCATGGGCTGGGGTGTCCCCTTGCACAGCTGCTGTCGTCTTAGTGCAAAGTGTAATAAGCTGCTTGGCAACCCAAACCAGGCTCAATAAAAGTAACAGAAAAGATTTAAACACAAGTAACTCGTTTTAATTCTTCAGAAGCATTCAGGGAAGATTTACTAGTGGGGAACTAAGGGTACAGATAGTGGTATCTCTATAGGCAGTGCCAACAAACTGCTCTCCAGCTGGCACAGGTCCTGGACACAATCCAGCCAGCACAGCAAGGAAAGGCAGCTGCTGTCCTCTCCTAAGGGTGCATTCCCTCTACCCCACATCATTTAGTGCTTCTGATAGATTTTCCCTCTTTCAAAGACTGGGGAAGCAGCCTTCCCAGAGCTGCAGCCCAGCTTGGAAGCAAACTGGGGCAAAGCTCGGGGTGTTTCCAGGGTTTATATTGCTGACAGCAAGAAGCAGGTACAGCCACAGGAACGGGTGGGCAGGGTTTGGATTTGGCCATAGACTCACTTGTGTCTGCCTTACCTTTGAGACCATCCCAGTGCTTGGACTGGAAGGCTGAGACACTGGTATCATCCACAGGATATGTATCTCCAAGTAGTACTGGACAGTAATTCCAGTGCCTGAGTTGACAATAGTAAGTATGGACCCGTAAACTGACCATTAAAAGGTCAGTTTAGCTAAGACTGATCCTTTTCCCACAGTCATAGCTAAAAACTGAGTTCTCTGGATATTTTGTTATCTTGCTAAGCAATCTCCTTGCTCCTCAGACTCCCCAAACACAGCTATCAGTTTTCTCCTGTGGCTTCAGGAGGATGACATACAGTCTCTTAACATCCCAGCAAGCACATGCTACAAACCGTAACTTTCCCCATTCATTACATGTGCTTGTTCCTATCTTCCCTCTGCAGGGATAAATGTACAGCTCTAAGCCTGAATTTCATCTGTTTACCTTCTCCTGACTGTGAATCCCTTTCAGTATTGCTAACTTCACACTGGCTTGCACACAGCATCCAACTCCACAAGAGCCCAATTTTCCTTTCAGGCTGATGATCTCCCGCTGCAGCAGCATCAGCTCCCCCTGCCAAGGAGCCCTCCGTGCCAGCCCTCCTCTCCTGGCCCACGCTGTACACCTGCAGCAAAATGAAACAATCTGTCGCAGATTTTACCTCTTTTTCTCCCCCAGAACTAGACTGCTGCTTGGCTTGCATTGCAGCTCCCTGGGGATCAGCATTTTAGCTCTGCAGGACATACTACCCCAGGTCTCTCTCTTGTAATGGTTTTAATTTTTTATCATGCTCAGAGCACTGCCTGCTGCCTCTTAAGCTTTCATATGCACTGGGGAATTTCCTCTGCTTGGCAAATATTCGTGGGTTTATCAAAGATTATGTCTGGGTTTTCTAATAGTGGGGTTTCTAGTAATGTCTCTGAATTGACTTTTTTTCCCCCTAATTCACAGTCTGATCTCTCACAACTGACATAATGCCCCAAAATTGCAACACTGCACCTTTAATCTTAGATCACTCACCAGTCCTCTTTTTCTTCAGGGAAGAAAAGAGAGAAAAAAAAGGTAGTATCAGGAGCAGAAGTCTCTTCTTTGTTGAAGTCTTTGGCCTCAGGTCAAGAAGGCTTTTCATGGGAAAGCCCTGCCGTTCCCTGGAGAACTTACATAAAACCCCATTCTCTGCTGCTGCCTTCACCTCTGTGCCCTCCAAAGGCAGTGGCTGGATCTGTTTTCCTGTGCCATTTCCTTCCCTCCACATTTATTTTTTGGTAATCAAGTACAGCTATTGCATCACGTGGGAGTTGACTAAAGGAACTTTCAGCCTAAAGAAACTAGTGAATTCATGATGCTGTTTTCACTGTTCTATGAATTATTTGTATCTGTTTTGTTTGGCTATGTATTATTAAAACAATTTGGCCATCGTTTAACATGGGTAGTTTCTACTTTGACTTGTGTTAAGCAGTGCTGTATTTTCTGCACTACCTATAATCCCAGCATGCTGGATTTCCAAAACACCCTGTATGCCACTTCTTTTGTCCTTACCACACAACAATTGCACCATCATTCAATTTTCACTTGGCTTCCTGCAAGTTTCTCTTCTCTCACATCAGGCAGAGGCAGTCCCTGTAGCCCCACATGTCCATCCCTGCCCACTGCTGTTGGTGGCAGCAGTGCACATGGTGCTGCTCTGCACCACTCATACCTGCACAGTCTCACTCTCCAAGCCACTGCTTGTGTCTCAGCACGGTGCTTTGCATCTCCCTGCATTCCTCTTGGCCACATTTTGTTCATTGCATTTTACTTCCTCCTCTTGGCATCTTTGTGTCTTGCCTTTGCACAAACATAGGAGCACTATTCAAAGTACTGTTTGTTGTATCTCTGAGCTACCTCATGAATTTTCTTTGCTTGCATGCTTCCTTCCCAGAAGTTTTACATAGATCCTGCAGGCTGTGGGAGATGGACAGGAGAACCTACGTGTTATACTCTGGGCAGAAGAAAGTGTATTGTTCCCATGCCCCATCAAACAACTGCAACAGGGGCAGAACTAACACATCCAGCTCCTCACTGGCACTTCTTATCCTGGGCTGATCCTACAAGAAGTGCAGCACTTGCAGTGATCACTGGACTCACATCTGCCCAGCTTATTTTTGTACAAACACCATCAGCAAGGATCACAGACATCAGTAACAACAAGTTCAAGTACTCTCCAGCATTTTTGCTCAAGTATTTATTCCCATTAATCATCTTTGAAGATTTGTGAACACCTTGCACAGCTTGGCCATTTAACTGCGACTTTTCCTAATTCTTGATAATACTTGTCAATTTTCCTATCAAAACTCATTAAAGGGTTTTTTCTCTTCATTTTTAAAAAATAGGATTTTCCCTCAGCTTGGCAAGTCTGTTCCTGTTCCCATCCTAATCCTGCTAGAGAATGTGCATTGCTCATTACCCTTAACAACACATCTACTTTTTCCCTTGCTTTTCCTTTTTCTGCATGTCTGGCAGTTCTGCAGCTTTCCTCCTGTGAGCTGAATAAAGCTCAATTTCTGAACCCATTTCTTTTCCTACAAGTGCAGCTGAGGCACAAAGCCTAGGAGCTTTGGGCATGCCCTCCACTCACAAAGCAACTTTGAATTTCTGGCTGTATCCACTTGGCCACAGCCAGCTCACGTCTGCCACTAGCTGCAAGCACAAGAAGGTACCTGCTCCAAAACAACTCAGGTTTACTCCTTTGAGTGTAGGCCATTTCTGTCCACATGGAAGACAAGGTGGTGATCAGTAGCCAGCATGGATTCACTAACAGTAAATCAACCTGTCTGCCTTCTACAACGAAACAACTACCTGGATGGATGAGGGGAGAGCAGTGGATATTGTCTAACTCGACTTCAGCAGGGCTTTTGACACCATGTCTCACAACATCCTCACAGACAGGAAATGTGGACAGTGAGGTGGATTGAGAACTGGCTGACTGGTAGATCCCAGAAGGTCATGATCAGTGGCACAGGATCTAGTTGGAGGCTTGTCACCAGTGGTGCCTCCCAAGGGTTAACACTGGGCCCAGTATTGTTTCACTTGTTCATCGATGACTTGGATGAAGGAGCAGGTGCCTCCTCCGCAAGTTTGCTGATGACACAAGGCTGGGAGGAGTGGCTGATACACCAGAGGACCCTTCAGAGGCACCTCAAGAGGCTGGAGAGATGGGCAGAGAGGAACCTTCTGAAATTCAACAAGGGAAAATGCAGGGAGGTTGGACCAGAAGCCCCACTGTGGTCCCTTCCAACCTCACCCACACTGTGATTCTGTGAATCTCCTCAATCATGTCCTTAAAGGAGAGCTCTCCCTCTCCAGTATATAAACCTGCTGCAGCACTTCTTGTAAGAGTATTGTAATAAAAACTTGTACCTTCTGCCTGTAAGTTACCACATACTGCAAAAATCCCCACTGAAATATGTACAGGAGTATCCCCCAGAATGGAAGGCTCTGTATGCATTTTATAATGAAATGTCCATTTCGTGTTTAGAACCAGATGAAAGGACAGATAACAGCAACTGCAAACAGCTTGGATATTGCAGCTTCAGCCTGATAAGACTATGTTTTTTCCCTACTATTCTAAATATGTCTATTTTCAAAACAAAAATATTTCATAAGGAGTTTTAGAGTAAGTGGGAGAGCTTTCATGTCCCATCTGAAAGGGCTCCTTGAAACAGATTCGAAAAGAAAACATCAAGGAAGACATTAGGACTGTACCTCACTCTTTCATCAGTATATATAGTTCATGATGCACATCAGGTGCCACGGGAACTGCTGTTCAAGGTTAAAGCAAGGTCCTTATGAAAGGGACAATTACTCTCTAGTGACAGATAAGGAGAAGAAAGTCAAAGCGAAAGCGTGCGAGCGGAAAGGCAGGAGTGCTCAAAGTTAACTGGAAAAGCTACAAAAGCCTTTACCTCAGGAAGAGGCCACTTCAGCACCCGGCTGTGAATTCAGGTTTTAATCTGGCAGCAATATTCCCCGACAGGCTCTCTCTCCCCACGCCTGAGAGGGGCTGGCACGAGCCCCAGCGGGGAGCAGCCCTCTCCCGGGAGGGGCCCGTGGGGAGCAGTGGGACACAGAGCCCACGCGGTGCCTGCGCTCTGCTGCGTGGCTGGCTTGCCCTTCCAGTTGCTGTGAAAAAAGCCTGGCTTCAGCATTCTTGTTAAGTGCTAAAAGCATAATAAAAGCGTGTTTTTGAAATGAAAGTGAAAACCAAAGCTCATGTCCAATAGCACTGAGTTTGGTGGAGGATTCCAGGAATCCCAGTCCCACCCATGGGAAGGTCTGGAGCCATGAAGGCTCATACTCAATGGTCGAGGATGAAATTGGGGAACATTTAGACAAGATGGACACACACAAGTCCACAGGATGTGGTGGGATGCATCCATGGGTGCTGAGGAATCTGGCTGATGTCAATGAGAGGCTGTGGCCATCAGGGGAGGTTCCTGAGGACTGGAAACAAGCATCACTTCTGTCTTGCAGGATGAGGATCTGGGAAACTACAGCCTTAGGCTTACCTCAGTCCCTGGGAAGGTGATGCAGCAAATAATTCTGGAAACCACTTCCAAACATTAAGGACAAGAAGGCATTTGGCAGTAATCAGTATGGATTCAGGAGAGGGTGATCACACCTGACTAAGCTGAGAGCTTTCTTTGATGAAACGACCCCGTCAGTGGATGAAGGGAGGGAAGTGCAACTCATCTATCTTGACTTCAGCAAGGCTTGAGGCACTGTCCCTCAAAACAGCCTTACGGACAAATTAACCAGGTGTGGGCTCAGGAAGTGGATAGTGATGAGGAGCACTAAAAACTGGCAAACTGCTGTACTCCAAGGCTGGAGCAGTGGCACCAAGTGGATTGCAATTGCTCGGGGAATAATCCAGGATTAATACTGTGCCAAGCTGTAGTAGGACGCTCTGCCTAGAGTGAGGGCAAAAGAACTCAACCAACACTCTATTTCCAAAGCTATCAGTGGTGAACAGAGAAGAGGTTCTCATGATGCTTTTGGTGTTGAAAGAATGCTGAAACCTGAAACCTCACTCATCAACCCCAGTTAAACATCCTGGGGAAGAAATGTGTCCTGAATGAAACTGGCACTGGTTAGGATGTGACAGAGGAAGTAACTGATAAAGGAACCAACAAATGATAGTACTGGTAACTTATGTGAAGCTGTTGAGCTGACACAGCCAGCCTGCAGACATGACTGACAGTCATGGTGAACAAATGAAACATGAGCCAGCAGCTGCCTCTAACCAGCTGCAAAGCAGGAGGGAAGAGCAGGGAGAGCACTGCATGGACAAAGCAAATACTGCAGGACTGTGTGCACACAGGGCTGAGATAGTAAAGCTTAAGGACTGGACAAGACCAAACTGAACCACAGAAATAAGAAACCATCCCTTTCCCAAAAAGCATTTTGGGCAGAAGCCATCTTCATTTTACCAAAACCCTTTTCCTGATGCTTTCCCTGACAGCAGGACTGCTAAGCATTATCCAGTGTTTAAAAATTAAGGAATAAGCTGTGCCATACCAAGTTTTTATAAGCAATCTCCAGTCAGCCTTTTTAATTTTTTAAATTATTATGTCAAGAGGTCAGTTCACAATACTAAAAACCAACCAGTGTCTGATAAGCCTTAATGGTGCATATGAACACTGGTACATCAAAACTCTAACTTAAATGTAACATCTTTTCAAAGAAGAAACTTTCTGGGATGTGATCAAGAAACCAAATAAAGCAAGAATATTATCTGTGAAAATTCAGAACATCAGACTGTCACTAGAGAAAAGTGCAGCAATACAAGGAGATACAACTGTAACTAGAAAAAGCAGAAAAACTTTTAGTATTTTTGATTTCCAGGAGAGGAAAAAAACACCACATTTGCTTTCCTCAACTGGATGAAAGGCACCTGTATAAAAAGAAGAAAGACAGTTCTGGCAGATGCTGGAGTAGTAATTTACAGGGAAAATTGTAGTTCAAAGAACAAATAAAGTATTTATTATTTCATAATCAAATATAAAGGAACATTCAAGTTAAAGTCTAAGTCTAAAGAACACTACTAAGAGTCAGTTTCAAGTTCTGCAACCTTCACCTTACCATCACAGCTTGCTAAAATGTGTTTCCTTTTCTTGCTGCCCTGTAAACACCCATGCAGCAAGAGAAAACTAAACACAAAAGCTGGAAGCAACCTAAAAAAAGCTCTCACAACTTTAACAGCAGGAACCTTCAACATTTTCAGGCTTAATATGATGATGTGGACACAGCCACAGAAAGTAAAGAATTAGAAGATGGTGTTTCCTACCATTCCTGTGTCCCTGGGCTGCATCTTGCAGCCACATTGCATGAAGCCCCCCTTTCCCAGGAGGTGTCAGCCTGCCTGTCCTGCAATGTCCTTAAAAGTGTCATAGGTGCTTCTCTGTTCTTGGCTGCACACAGCTGTTTGGTCTCCAAGGAGAAGACAACCTCTTCAGGGTCCACAAACTACCCTGATCTCGCTGTTACAGATGATATACCCAGGTGATGATGTATCATATATGTGCATACATATATATTTGCACAGAGAAAATCTAATGATCTGCAACAGGCAGCAATGAACCATCCAACTGCCTGTGGTTGGCAATATTTTTTTTAACAAACATGGATACTTTTCTCTGTCTATAACTGGCCCTCAACAGACAGAAGGTCCTTTTCTCATATATAGCACACACCAGGTTGCTGCACAAATCCTATCCTTCCTTCCTGCATCACATCCTGGAGCTTTAGAGCAGAAAAGCACAAGGGAAAAAACACATGTCAGACAACCCTAATCACTACCCTTTTTGGATCCTGCTAAAATGTCAACTTTCAATTATTTTCTTTTGAAAGAATGCCCATCTCATGACAGGCTTTGAAACTCTCTTCAAAATATGCAATTTAGGGCTAAATTCTTGTTTATGCTACTCAGCTTCTGAAGTTACCCTGTCTACATGAAATTTTACAGCCAGTAAAACATGACTGAGTACACATGAAACAATAAATTTGATCTGCTGTCCTGATTTTTTTTTCATGTAATTAAGCTACACAGAACAATGCAGTTTAATCGTTGTTAGTTTGGGACTGGAATTTATATTTCATCTAGAGTTAATGCAGTCAAACTGAGAACAAAAGCAGCACAGACAAAGGAGAGCCAGACCTCACAAAGCTTTTAACCCAAAAGGTCTTTGATGATAGTTAACCCATCAGCAAAAACACAAAAGAACTTTAAGCACTGTAAGTCTCACTGTAACAAACTGAGCACCTCATACTTTCAGCAGTACATATGGTGCAGCAACCTTTTCAAGTGTAACATGGTAACTCAACATGACTTCTTAAAACACTCCATCATCACCACTGGATTCATTGTTATTTTCAAAGGTATAATATGCAGTTTGTATTTTTATGGATCTTAGAAACATAGGTTTGGTTAATCCTGTCATCTGAGACCGCTCAACTGGAATCAGACCAAGTCTGCTGTACCTTTCCCATGCAGGGATACTCTCAAACCCCACAGTAGGCCAGTGGCAGAGTTGGAAAATTAACCTGTCAGCATAACACAAGCCTCTGTTTACCATTGATAATGTAACTTGGTGCCAGATAATGTTTCCTGAAGCAGCAGGTCCTTTCACTATTACTGTGTGTGCTGCCTGCAAGTTTCCCAGCTGCCAGATCATGTTTCTTACATTTTTTAATATTATCAGATCACACTGCAATGGGAGCAGGTATTATCCACAAGCTCACAATAAAGTAAGTGCAGTGTATAAATATGCTGCTTCAGTGAGCCCAGACAGAACCACAAAAGCAGTAAAGCAGCTAAAGGACAGACTGAAATGCCATTTGTGAAAGCATCCAATTTTGGTATTGATGAACATCTGAACAATATTCTTAGATTGCCACATTAAGCATTAAAAAGTTGCAGATTTATTTGGTGCCCTTCTTGAAATTCACTGCTTCAGGAGTCCAAATTAACTTCTAAACCCCAGGTACTTTGGATCACTCAGTCTCATGCTCTGTTACTTAGTCATGCACCAATCTATTGATGACCTACAACTTTTATTTTAAAGCATTCAAAAGGTGAAATATTTATCCTGGCAGCCAAGGCAGAGGAAAGAAGGCAGGAGGAGAAGGAATGAGCTTAAGCCACATTACCAAGAGATGGAAGGATCAGAAGCCTCGAAAGCACTTAAAAATACCTCCCAGCTCTGCAGCATCCAGTGTTCATTTAAAACAGTGGTAGCTTGAAGCACTTATGAAGGCAAAGAAAAATGACTATGAACAAAGTATAATTAAAAGAGTATCTGCCCAAACTTGCCTGAAATAAAAGTTAAACAATGAATTGTGTTATTTTCATAGATGTTAAATCAAATGCCAACGATGGTATTTGAAATGTCAACTTTAACAAGACACACCAAGAAAAGTTCAGTTAGCAAGCTTTACACTTGCATTTCCATTGGACAACAAGACAGATGCTTCAATCCTAGAGCTGTTTAACAGCAAGACAGGGATGAAAACACACTTAGCGCTCAAGATGAGGAAAGGGTACAAAAGACAAAGCTTCTCATTTGGAGACCTTATTTCAATGCTGATTTCAAGTTTTACAGTGCATGTAATTCAAGATGTGCTAGATTAGCAAAAACCTTGTATTTAAATGGTCTGACTTAACCTGGCTCACAGCTCTGTGGGCATCTGGTGCATGGTCAAACCCATCCCTCAGGGATGCATTTTGTTTGGAGCCCAAACACTGAAGCCTGGCTGAAAGAACTCTAAAATGTAAATGATGTGGTAAAACAATCAGGTTGCACTTGATCAAAATGACCCATGACATTTGCAGCTTGAAGGATATGAAAACAGCACCTGGGGTAAGGACTGCTCCGCCACACTTGGATGTGTACACCATGGGAAAGATCAGAAACAAAATTAAGGCAGAATTACAGCTGCAATAGAAGAGCAGAAGGTTTGGCTCGCTCAGAAGATACCATTCTATATACTGTATAAATTTTTCATGTTCCTACTTCCAACTTTTTAACAAACCTACAAGTTACAAATCTTTTCATCTCTTCAAACAGTTATGCAAAACTTACGGTATAATTATGTATAATTCTACAGGCAATCAAAGCTTTTTGTCTTGTAACTGGGGTGGAGCCATGCCAATTCCCAAATGATGGCTGCAATACTCTTACAGCTGCATTGACTAAAAAGTAGGAAAAAAAGCCCAATACCTATACAGACCAGGAGAGGTGGTGGGGAAAGCAGAAAAGTTATAGTAAGTTAAAAAGTTCTAGTCTACTAAATGCAATGCTTCATCTCCCTGTGCCCGGTAATTTCAGAATATATCCACTTCCAGAAATGAACTGGGTATTCTTGTCCCAGTGACAAAAAGATGAAGACTTTCTGACTCAGACAAGTCTCCAGCTCTGAAGACAAAGGCACTTACCACAGCCCAGTTGTGTCCCTCGGCTCCAGGCTACGCTAGAAGGTGACACAGGCTGCTCAGTCGCCACCAGCGCCGGCAGGGGAGAACAAGATGTAAAAATGTTATTGTGACTAAGGACAAAACCAGCACGTGCTTTCTACATTAAGCTACTACTTTAAACCTTATGCCAGAGTTTCCAGAGAACAGCCAAGTGCTGCAAAGTTAATCAAAACAAGATGTCTCTGAGCCGTTGAGTACTGCAAGGGATCCTCCAGTGTTCAGCAGCAGGACCACCCAGAAATTTCTTTTAAGATGCAAGCCCAACAGCTGGGAAACCAAGCTTCGGCAAGTCAAACCGTTTCTTCTCCTGTGTAACATTATCCCTCCCCAGGACTGCTGCAGATAAATACACTCTCGTTCACAAATACAGCTGTACACTTAAATTTTGCCTTTTCTGATCTCGTCTAGAATCCCAGAGAAGTCTTGGCAAGCACTGACTATTAGACACAATTAAAAGCTCAACTGTGATAGTTCTTGGTTAACTGCAAACGGCATTGTGATTGTGCAGTGCACCTACATATGCAGAGAGTTCAAGTATTCTCGAATATCTTAATAATACTCCATATTTGATAGTTGCTGGAAAGAAGAGATACTGGGGAAAAATTCTAGTAAGAATGCATGTAGACCTTTTTTTTTAAATAACCAGAGAAAAATCACTTACAGTAATAGTTGTATTTTATTTTCTCTTTTAGTTTCAATGTGCAGTATTTTCAGCATTTTTTTTTAACTTAAACATACATCTAAAATTATATGCTTTCCTTTTCCCTTGAGTACAATTGCTTTTCAGGTTGGGGCTCCAAGCTTTTGCTCATCATTGCCCTCAAACTATACACCACCACAGGGTGTGTTACCTTATCCTTGTCAAGTTTATCCAACTTGACGGTGTGTATACACGGACTGATGGGGATGATAAGCTCACACAAAATGCACATGACAAAAAGCAGCACATGCTTCACAAATGCTCTGCAGCATTTATACCCAGTTACTTGAATACAGCTAAAACTCAATATACAGTAGAAGCTCTCCTGGGTATGACTGTGGGATTCTCAAGATTTCAAACGGATACTTAGGCAGCATGCACAAAGAGTTCACCCAAAATCTCAGGATCAGGTAAAATAAACACAATTAATTTCCCCAAAATTTTGCTACATTGCTTACTCTAGTTTTTACAGCAGCTTGTTTTCACTTTAAAATACTTAAACTACCTAAAAACTAGCAAAGTACTTTGCCCTCTTATAATTTTCATCAATTGTATCCTTGTAACCAAAACTGTTTTAAAAGAACAAAGCACCTCCCATTGTCACTTAGTTGATTTCTACCATTATCAGAAAGTTTAGTTGGGATTGTACATGGAAAAATCTGATTTATGTAAAGAATGTACTCAGTTAGTTCCCCATCTTCTCCCACCCCATCCCTTTCAACCACCGGGTAAGATCCTGAATGATTGAACTTAATTAAACTTCTTATTGCTATTATTTATTGCTCATTACACCCTAAAATTTCTTTTATTTAGGAAGCATAAATGCTTAGCCCTGACAGCTCCACAAAATCTTAAGACAAACCAGGTCTGCTGCTCTTGGAGAACTGTCTTTGCAGTGGTTTTGACACAACCTCCTTATCTGCTATACAGTTACCAGCCACTGAAAAACAAGAATGGCAAGACAGAATGCTCTTAAGGCAAATCTACTAAATAGCAACCACTTTTAACCCAAAAGGTTCCACTTGTTCCCGCCTTCACTTGATCTAAATCTGTTCCCTCATTACTCAGTGCTTTTGTAATGCTGCTGGTGGTTAAGAAACAAGCAATGTCTCGGTGCTAAGAAGGCATTCCTACCGAAGCAAAAGTAACACACAGTCATTTACTAGATGCTGTAGGCAAGAAATGACATCTATACACTTTAGAGAAGGTTTAAATAAACTCACATTCAATTTCAACTGAAAAAGAACATAAATAGTAAAGAAAATAATTTGAGTCCCGCAAATAAGAACTGGTTTACAACAGGTTGTAATTTCCAACCCCTCACTCCTGCACTCAGTGCAAGGGAGGGGGCATGCTGAAATGAAACACAAAGCAAACTTTATTTAATGGGCCAGTGGGTAGCTGGTCCAAAAGTTATAAATAAACAAGTTGGCTGGCATACAGTGCTCTTAGGGGAGGGCCACGTTATAGATTTAGTAAAGTAGGTTCTTCGACAACTGAATTGTAAATGAAGTTTCAAACATTAATCTGTCTCTAGTATGCTCCAGTCATGCCATACCTCTCATCTTGTAAGGCTGCAAAGAAGCCAGTTTCACTGCAAAGGATATTAAAGATGCTGTTTGCTTTGTCTAGCCAGGACACCAAATGCATGTCTTAAGCCCAAACACATTTCTACCCTGTTCTCAACGAAATAATGAACAGCCTGATTTTCAGAATTAGCTTTCTGTTTACAGCAGGCTAAAAACATTCTGTGAAATAAAATCTTGTGTCGAGTCAATCTCATTGAAAAAGCAATATTCTTATTTCCTTTAAATCCAACATCAGAATCCCTCAGTGGCCACTGTTCTGCTGTTACTGCCCCTGTGGCACACCTCATGGCTCATGTCACTAAAAGCAGAGAGGAGTGATTTTGAGTATGATTTCACTCCAAAAGAAATGAGGCTGTGGAAAAAACATCTAGAAAGTGGACAGTAAAGTGTGCTGCAGTGAAATGCCAGAACTGAAGCACTACTGGAGTGTGTTTCCACACTAGGAAGACCCTTTAAGCTATGTTCCCTTCAGGTCACAGAGAATATCCTAGGAGGAGGTGCCCTTCTTTAGACACTTAGGACACGTTACAGGAGGTATTATGTACTACAACAAATCTCCAAGAGAGGCTAAAACAGATGAAATTATTATTACCAGTGAATCTGTGTGAGGTTAGAACTGACTGCATCAGCTCTAGAGCTTGTCATGAAACAGGTAATGCAAATATTTGCTCTCAGGCTGGCAAGAGGCATTTGAGGAATGGGAGTCTGTCACATCTGATGTTTTTCATCGAGCTGTGCTGACTGCTTAATTCAGTGTATTTCTTCACTGGCTGGAAAGATTCTATAGCAAGTCCCAAGCTGGTTTGGAAGGGTCTAGCTCCCATGATCCCAAGGTAAAGTAACCAGCTAGTCTGTGTTCATCATGAGGAGCTTAAAATAATGAAGAATTTAACAGTTTCATAACACAACATACACTGTTATACGGTGAGAATATGACTAACCTGATGCTTAAAAAATATATTAAAATCTATTTTAAATTCTGGAAAATAGCTTACAAAAATATCTTCACTGAAACTATATATCATACAAAAACTGACTGGTGTGTGGGTTTACAGTACAAAACGATTATTGGTGATTACAAAAGGGAAGAGTGATCTATACTACCCCTTAATGAAAACACAGGGCATTATATCTCACTGCCTGGAATTAGACTTTTATCAGAATTCAGATAATTTCCAATGTAACTCAAAAACTTTCAAACAATATCTATTTTATTAAACCTTTTTCTGAAATCCTGTTCAGTTTCTTTTAAAAATCACCACAGTGCCGTGGCCCAAGGAAGAAGAGTAACCCAACCAAGGACAGAAATAATTGCTCTAGATAACAAGATCTGTAGAGAGCTAAATACAGCAACATCTACAGTTGTTTCTACTGCCCATACTATCAATTTCCTCTACCAGTTTCTAAAAGGAAGTGACACCAGTGGACAATTCCTTTGTAATCAATTTACGGGCAGAAGCAACATTTTTTGGTCTAGATTGGAATTAGTTTAAATACATGGGTTTAATAAATACAAATATACACATCTGTATACATTAAATGCTGTCACGTGTATAATTTCAACATATACATTATATACAGAAATACATACAGTACATGCTCCTCCTGACAACACTATCTCATTTTTCCAAGTGTCACCAAAAGGTGTGATAAAAAAATGAAGAGAGGTTAAATGTAGGATCTGACTGAGAACCAAGGTATCATTTCTATATAATGAAAGAATTATAACAAACACAACTAAAGACAAATGCTGTGCTGGATTTCCTCATGTAAAGCTTAGGAATCAATGGCATTCCCTGGGTGGTGAGTAAAAGCTAAATCTGGCCCTGTGTAGTGTCCTGAAATTCATGAGTATGTGTATTTGTGTCTAAAGCATTATGGATACAACAGGTAATAAAAGAGGTTGTGCAATCTAACACTTTAGCCAGTCCCAAAGTAGACCACAGCAGCCTTCTGATTCTTTACTGCTACCACAAATTTGTTTACATGAGAGTGGTCTGAATCCAGATGACTCCATGGTCTCAGGAAAGGTCAAATGGTTGTTGACTACTGGGGAGCTTGCACCATTTTGTCTCTTAAAATGCTGTGCAGCAAATAAGAGCACAAGTATCTAAAGTTTGATCCAGAGTAACTAGTCCTCTTTTTTACCATTATGTCTCAAAGAAATTCAAAAGAAGTTACAGTAAAGTGGCTCACAAGAATGCCTCCTTAGTACAGTTTCTCAAGACAAATTAATCAACATATTCCAGTTTTAAAGCACTTTAAGAAAAAGTGAGATGCAAAGCAAGATGTCATCTGTACACTAAGATGGATTTCCAAAAGGAACATGAATTCAAGCACAAGGAAAAAAATGAGGACAATACAGATGTCAAGACATTCAGTAGCATGGCTTCTGTTCATCTCCAATTACAGCACAGCTCATGCACCACACATCTTACAATTTTACATACTGTACATAATATAGAAATATTTAAGTTAAAATTTCTTTCACTGATATACTGTACTCAAATCTGAAATCCTGAGAAGAAAAAAGAAAAATGTGTGGTTATGTATGTGCACTATATCTCTGGTATCACCAACACATACACCACTGGATATCAGAAAGTCCAGAGAGAGAAATTACATGCTGGAAGTGTAAATCAAAAAAGCCATTTTCTCTTTTCCTTGTTTGGGAGAGACACTAGGAAACAAACTCTATTCTGTACCACACAACAGTATATACAGGTACATAAAACTATGAAGTTGGGTAATGGCTGCAGGTCGCAAACAGTCTGTCAGTGTCTTACCGGCTGCACCACAGTGGCTTCAGCTGAACATGAGGAAGAGGAGGAATACCAGTTACCTTGCATGTGGTACTTGCTCATATTTTACACCTAGGATGTGTGGCTCAGGTTAGTCCCCAATACCACTTGAAAAACACTGACATACTTCTTTCCACTTAGAGGTGTCTGGTGTCAACAACAACTAGACTAGACTTCTCAGGTGATTTCCAGTGCTGCAGAGCACTTGTCCATGCGTGCTGGAAGGAAAACTGACAGGCTCCAGATAATTTCTTGATCTTGCATTCCCCATAATTCATATTCCAACACTAGTCATGCAGTTCCACTACACATCAGGATGCTCAACATGCTGTGACCTTGTGGACATTTTGCAAACAAGTCAGTAGGCGATGGTATGGGGTTCCTGGAGATGCCACCACCTCAAACACCGACTGGAAGGCCCTTCGATCCAATTCTTCATCTATCTGGTGTCGGTAGAAGTCTATGGCCACCAAACAGAAGATGTTAACATCCACTTGCTCTGATTTTCCCATTCTGCTGATAATATGTGGAAGACTGAAATATAAGTTAAGGTCATAAAGTGACAGATGTTGCTTATCTTTTGGTTTAACAGTTTTTTAAACACTGTTCTCCACTAAAATGGTTTATTTTTGAGTTCACCAACGATGTTAAAGTGCAAAATACTGTCATCTAGCAATTAACTGCTACTACATAAATCCTATTTCTTCATTAATGTCTCAATTTCTTATCCTCAGAACTTAATTTGAAGCTAGCAGTAGTTTTCTTTACCCATTGGAGCAAACAATGCAATCAGCAACTGCTGAGAGCCAAAGAGCACTGCTGAGATTGAGAGTCATCAGGAAGTTTCAAACATGATAAATGGCCACTTTTTTGGCTGGTCACAAAATGCAAGTTATTTTTCTGTTTGTTTAAGGGGTTTGTTGTTAAATAAACCCAGCATTATTACCACACACATATACATATATATATATATGTCTTTTGGTTGTTCCAACTTATTTGGCCAATGCCATTCCATTGCCAAAGCTCACTATTACTACAGTGCACAGCCAGGGAGATAACTGCAAGATACAGTTTGTATGTAGAGTGTAATTCTCTTGATTTTGAGTTTGTTGGCTTTTTCCATTTTTTCCAAAATATTTTATCTTGCAGAAGGAATACAGAGCAAAGCTATTAGAGGTCACAGCAGTGCCGTTATCTTGGTGAAGCTTTTAAAAAGTCCTTCAGAGGAAGGACTTTCCCAATCATCTAGCATAATCAAAAGGAATAGATCTTTAAGTAGTAGTTTTAAATAACTCATTGTTCTCATAATCTGTTTAGAAGTTCTCTTTTTTCCCCACAAACCTGGGGTACCAACAGCACAAAGCAATATACACCATTACTATCTGCAGTAAAACTACCTATTTTGTGTGTTGCACTTGTACACTTATCCTTCAAGGCTTTACACTGTAATTACCCAGAAATAGCATGCATTCTTGGTATCTTTTTAGGATACATTGCTGAAATCCATTGACTGGTGGAAGCACTGACAAAAAAACAGGAAAGACTCCACATTGCCATTGCCACGGGTGTTCTTTGTGTGAAATTGGAGAGAGAGAGCATCACCCACTCACGGACCATCGAGGACTGCCCAGTGCTATGTAGTGTCTGGAATACCTGCAGAGTTATTGTACAAGAGTAAAGACAGGGCAGATGGACATGGAAAAAAGTTCAGTTTCTCTTGCAGAGGTTCTCTCCAGCTACAAAGCTCTGAGGTTCAAAAACCAGACTTCTAGAGACAACTCTGAGTCTAAAGCATCAGTGAACTGGACTCATGAGATATGTGCCAAACTGAAGCAATCACACAGAAATGGAAGACTTGTCTGGTGTCTCTGTTTTTATCCATCAAATGTGCAGTGCACATGCACTCTCCAGTGATGCACAAGTCCAGTAGGTGCTGAAGACCCAAACAGCAGGAAGCCAAACTGAGTCTGTGTGGGCTTGACTGTTGGGCTCACAAGGTGATGGCTCCCTGAGATCTAGTGTCTGAGCACCAGGATCACAACTACTAATTTTCTCTTTATTTTCTCATTATCAGTGACTGAACTGTCCTGCTGTGAGCTTTGGCTTCCAGGTGACGTGGCAATTCTAGCCCTCAATGCTGCTTGGAAGCCAAAGCCCACAGCAGCACAGCTCAATCACTGCAACCAGTTTGTCAGATCTAATTAACAAAAGTGGTATCTGGCCCTTCAACTGAGCTGTCAGTTATTTACAATTTTTCTGAAACACTTAAGAAGAAAAATAAATTTATCAATACTACCTTATAAACTACTGTTGCCATGAATTGTGGGTATGGCTGCTGATTGGATAGAAATTCCCCAATAACTTTGTTCATTACATCTTGTGGTGGGAAGAAATCATCAAGGAACTGTGGAAGAATCCGAGCCACGACTCGAGCTTCAAAAGGAAATCCCTTCCTGATCCTGAAAATAATAAAAAAGAAAATATTTTATGATTGAATTCCAGTACATATCTTGCTCTTTTCCAATTTAATTGGCAACAGAAAGAACATTTTACTTTCATGTCTGGATAGGCAAGTTCTCAACACTGATGAATCCAAATCTTCATGTAATCTTAGCAACAGACTACCCAAAGAGGTCTATCAAAGCTGTCAGAAGCTGTTACAGGTGTGTCCTTACTCCCACACTCCCCTCTTTTCTTTTTTAAAAGTAATCTTTCTTGAAGGTCTGGAATTGCATCAGAAGCGAGACTTACCAATAGGAATGTTGAAAAAACTAAACAAGAACAAAAAAGGGACAGAGAGATCACTCCTCCTAGTTATCAGAGAAAAGACCATTTATAAGCAGAACACTAATTTCCATTCATAATATCTTTGCATTTTTTGTTTGAGACCAGAATGACCAATATACCAAACAAGAAAAGCAAGTTGCACTGCTCTGTAAAGAGGGGGAAAGCTACTCCAACCCACAGACAATTTTGTTTAAGTAACAGTGATCGGAAAGTCTTTCTAATAAAGGCCTGCATCTGTTGATGTGTCAAGATCAAGTCACCATCATGTGATTCTTCCCTGCAGAAGTTATTTTTTGCTTGTAGTATTCACATTTGTTTTGCTAACTCTTCAGAGTGATATTTTCAAAAGCACTCAAGCACTGCTCTAGTTGTACTCTCACCAAGTGCAGAAGTGAAACCCTCCTCCAGTTTTATGGAAAAACCACTGAACACTTTAAAAAATGTAAACCATTACCCACAAACTACTACACAAAACTAACATGCTAGGCTCACTTAAGACAGCTTGAGATGGTCAGATCAAAACAGGGGTTTAGAAATGTTTCCATTAATGAGTTCCATGTGAATACTGAAGTTTTACTGTACCCTTCCACTGCAATTACTTAACAGCCTCAAAAAGAGCAACTCTTGTGTGGGGGAAGGGGAAAAAAGTTTTAAACTCTTAGGGTGGTTTGAAAGATTATTTCCTGTAAACTGGATTTATATCCTTGATTATGTAGAAGACATCCTGAAAAGCACTTAAGAGTTTGACCTGAAGGGAGCTGGAAATACATTTATGAAGTAGTATGGTTTGTGCAACACACAGTATCAGTTAGGACAAGTCTGTTTTTCATTTACATTCCTGTACATTTGTGCTGCCTTCAGCAATTCCATCAGTGTTACTGTGTATACCAGGAGTGTAACTTTTAAGCAGTAAGTAAGTAGAGAAACATCATTAATTAACTAGAACTGCCAAATAGAGAAGAGACCAGACAGTGACAAACAGAATCATTTCCCTCCCAGTGCCCCATTTAGAGGTTTTGTCCTCTTACCTATCAAACAGGACAGACACTCGTTCCATAGCTACGATCACAGATTCGCTGTCGGGAGCACCGGGATTGGCGTCTGTGATACGGCTGGGGCTGACTTTTTCCTTTCCTAAACCAAAAGAATTTGTTACAAGTTCACTGTGGATGTTAAAATACACTTGTTTTACTCGTGGTAACAAAAATAAATTAGGAAATCTAGCACTGCTAGCAAGGCAGTCTCTCAGCACATCAAAAGTATAAAAAAGTGAATACCTGTGTACATGCAAGTCAGCATTAATCCAAGGGCTGCCATTGCTCTGTGGGGGCTCTGCACATTCACTCTGTCAACACTCAGTTTAACCAGAGACTCACTATCCAGCCTGGAAAGTTGCTCTGACAGAAGGAGTCGTTCTAATCCTCTCAGGACACAGTGATAAATAATGGATGGTGTTGATTCATCACTTCCGGACACCATGACTCCACACATCTGAAAAAAACCAAAAAGCCAACTACCTGGTTTTGAGGTGTATTTAGGTCATCTTCTGGCACCATACCACTGCAACTAGTATGGAACAGCACCAAGTATTAACAGAAACTGATGAAACTAAACCCAAAAGCACAGCTACACCACAGTAATCAAGTGTTAAAAACAGCTATGTGGCAATCCTAGGTTACAAGACCACCCATGACTGGAGGCATCACAACATACCTGTATAATTCCTGCAGAGAATTCAGGCCCTACATCAAGTGGGTAATTCTCGATCAAATAGAAAGCAGCTGCACACATTACCAGGATGTGCTGTTGGTTATGGATATTCACACAACTGCAAATAAGCAAAAACACTAGTGGTCACATCAAAGTTGTCTACATCACAGACAATATAAACAATTCCTAGGAACACAAAGTATTTTTGCACATGAAATTCAAACCATTTTTAAAATCACAAGATGCCATAAGAGAACACTGGTTATCATGAAAATGACAGAAAAATAAGGTTTAAGGAACACAGTTTATCAAAGACACAAAAGCCCAAACTAACAAACAGTTTTCTCACCCTCAAATATCATTTCAGTCTGTAAATTAAACCTAAAACTGCATGATATTTTCAATGAAAATGCCAAAACCTGCTTGATACAACAGCCTGCTCTAAAATGTACTGGCAACCACAAACAACAGAGAACCCTTTTGTTCACACATAAACATGCAACAGTTTAGAGCCCGGGGGAAAGGGGAAAAGAGCCTTACTGTGCTACTCCTCTCAAATTGGAGAGCAGATACTCGCTGATAATTGGAATGAGCTGCTTTGCTGTCTCATCAAGCAAGTCACACTCAAGGATGTAGAGGATTCCATGCAGAGCTCCAATCCGACTTGGCATGTGGGTGCTTCTGAGGGTTGATTCCAGCAGTCGACTTACTGGTTCAGCCACAGCTTTATCCTAATACAGTCAGTGAGAGTCTTCATTAAAAGACAACACTGGTTTAACATACTGGCAAGTCCTGTCACTTGGAAATACTTGGAACAAATTAAAGAGCAGAAAATAAGGAATGAACCAGAGCCTGGCTTAAAACGACTTTGAATCAAGTATCACAAGACTAATACAATCAGACAAGAGATGAGTAGCAGAGTAACTAGTAAATTGATGCTACTTTGTTTTATTTGTACAAAGTTATGTCACTTTTATGATTTAAGTAAAAAACACCCAAACAAGAGAAGGATTCATTCAGTAAATAGTACATGCTATTAAGAATATAGGACTTCAATGACTGACATTTTCTGGCCTTCCAGCTAACCACAAAGGATGCTTCCATCCAAAATAGACCTATGCTTTGCCATCTACTCAACTCCTAGTACATCATTACATTTTTTGGTTCTCTGAGACCAGTGGCACTCAGACTTACACATCTTTCTCTCCACCAATCCTAAGATCTGGATGAGAGAATCAAGTGCACTCTCAGTTGGGCAGAAGTGTTGATCTGCTGCAGGGCAGGAAGGCTCCACAGAGGGATCCGGGCAGGCCAGATCAATGGGCCAAGGCCAAGGGTCTGAGGTTCAACATGACCAAGTGCCAGGTCCTGCCCTTGGGTCACAACCACCCCTACAGAGCTCCAGGCTGAGGAAAGAGTAGCTGGAAAACTGCCTGGAGGAAAAGGACCTGGGGGTGCTGGTCAGCAGCTGAACATCAGGCAGTGTTTGCCCAGGTGGCCAAGAAGGCCAATGGCACCCGGCCTGGATCAGCAACAGTGTGGCCAGCATGACCACGGCAGTGATTGTCCCCTTGTACTTCACTGACACATTAAGGTTGGAAAAGACCTCCAAGATCAGTGAGTCCAACCTCTGACTGAGTATTAGCATCAACTAAACCACAGAACTAAGTGCCACATCCAGTCCTTACTTGAACACCTCCAGGGATGGTGACTCCATCACTTTCCTGGTCAGCCTGTTCCAATGCTTAACCACCTTTTCAGTGAAGAAATTCTTCCTAATAGCCAACCTAAACTCCCCTAGCACAACCTGAGGCCATTTCTTCTTGTCCTGTCATTTTCTGCCTGGGAGAAGAGGCTGACCCCCAGTTTGCTATAACCTCCTTTCAGGAAGTTGTATAGAGTGATAAGGTCCCCCCTGAGCCTCCCTAAGCTCCATCCTTAAGGACATGGTTTAGTTAGGTTAATGGTTGGACTCTATGATCTTAGGGGTCTTTTCCAACCTAAATGATTCTAAAATTCTATGTTTAGTAATCACAGATCAAGCTGATATCAGATACTTCACTCCCTGTTACTAAAGTAACATTTGAAATATATATACAAAATCTATTTTAAACTGTAAATTCTGGAAAGACTTTTCCTTACAATCTAAGTATTTATTAGAAATTATTTGTTTTACCTTGTCCCTTTACTCATGAAGTATCTAAGGATACAGGCCAGTTTTACACTGTGTGCTCTCTAGATGCTCTTTTTAAGTGGATTTGCTACATAACTGGGCACAGAACAACAAGCAACTCTTGATGGAATCAGCTTCTTGTTTTTTAACTCCCACCAAGCTGTTACATTCATCTGTTTGCTTGTGAGAAGGTGTAATTAGTTCACTGAGTGAGAAATGGCAGCCTAGTCAGAATAAGCTGATCTCTAAAACTTTTTCTGTATGTTTGCCATCACCTTCCCAGCTTTCCCTTGAGCAGTTGCTGCTTCAACAGCTACTGGAAGTCCCATTCCACAGGTCTTTCAAAATGACTTTCTTTCTCTTATGACTATTACCCATATAGCTTTATATTAGTCTCAGAGTTTCTATAACTGCTACCTCCTTCCAAAATAATTTGTTGGGTTTTTTCCTAAATAATTCTCTGAAATGTCCACTGGAGAGTACTTCTGGTCCACACATTTAAAGACAGAATGATGCAATGGAGGGAAGAGTGAGGGAAAGAAAACAGATACCTGACTATCTGAGGCCACTTACTCATCACATGCACTGTCCCAGCCTCCCATGAGATTACAGTCATCCACATGTAATACAAATCTAGCAAAATGTAACAAATGAGGAGTCCAGGGCAAAGCCAACACTGAACTGAATAAAACCAACCAAAAAGCTAATTAAATTATGCTCAAACCTTAAAAAAAAAAAATCAAACCAAACAACCTTTCTGTTTGAATATGGGGCAGTTGGAGATGATGGTTGCAGAATCTGAAAGCCCAGAACACAGATCCTGTACTTCCTACAGCCATGCAGATGAGCTAAAGGATACTCCTAGAGACAAATCACTCTTACCAAGTGCACCAGATTTTGCAGCAGAAGCTAAGGACGACTTAAACCAGACACTCATTAATTTGCAATAAACTTTCTGAGAATTTCTTACCATTCCAAGTACAGCAGCAGCTTTACAAGTAGCTGGTATCAAATACTGTACAAGAATCTCATCTTCTGATGGATGCACCTTTCGCAACTCTGTCAATGTTGTGTACATCATCTCAAACTGATTCCTTTCTGTAAATAAGTCTGATACTGCCAGAAGCTGTATGGAAATTAAAATTGAATATAAAACAATCCCTCAGCAGACAGCCAAAACATTGACTCTCCATTCTGTTACAATTTTGAGTAAAAGATTCCTCAACCAATCTATTAAATGTGTAAACATTTACTGAAGGGTCTGAAATAACTATTAACTATTGTTGTCCAGTATTAATTCCACCTTTATCTCAGATAACAGATACCTCCAAAAGATCCTTTTTTCCAAAAGGTTTACAAAATCAAATCCACTATAGTAAGGAACTCAGAGATGAACAGACATTGTCATTTATAATGTTCTAAATCACCCCAAAACACACAATGCATACTTCTCTTGCAAGGATAGCTTCATTTCAAGTCTTTTATGATAGTGAATAATGTGTCTTGATGACACATTCCACACCTGAGTTCTTTAGTTCTGCTTCTACACTTCAATAATCAATTTAATTCTCTACCACATTATTGTTTCACCTTCATTTTCTTATAAAGGGACAGGAGAAGCAAATCTTGTGTTAGCAAGCAGTCAAGTAAAATACCAACTATCATTAAGTAACAATCAAGTTTTTGTTAGGTAGGAGCAGAATATGACATTCAAATGCTTATACAGCTTAAATCAGTATAATGTTCTTGCTCAGGTTGTATTTCTCTGCTGCCCATAGGTTAGCACTGCCAAGAAAATCCAGCGTGTTCCTTACATTAAAAGATGCTTTGCAAATGCTGCTTAGCTCTGAAGACTTGGTAACATTTACTCAATTGTGACTCTGAACAGTAATTGGGACTTACTGATCGCACCACTTCACTGATCAAAATGACTGGTGTTCTCTTGCTAGGGTTTGATGGCAATATCCACTGACTGTACAGCTCAAGCAGGAACTGAGAACAAGAATGGATATCCACACCAGCCCGGTGTTTCCTGCAAGGCACAATAAACAGGTGTTAAAATGGCTACCAAGACCTGCTAAAACGTTTGATTTGAAATAATGCAGTTATTAACCAGCGTTCCAATTTATAAACCCATCTTACTGAACTCAACATGAAGAGATTAAAGGTTATCTATGACTCAAAGGAGAGAAGAGACAAAAAAATAAGACACCTGGTGTTTATAGGTGAGGTTGGTGGTGAGGAAGGAGCAGGTACATCATTCTCATCTTCTTCATCCTCACCCCACTCTTCTTCTCGCAGTGGAGTGATGTTATTTCCTAACCATATGGAGTGTATAGAGACCTTGCAACACACACAAAAGAGAAAAACAAATAGCAAAGAAGTGCATTTAACACCCCCACAGTCAGACTAGAAAAATCTTAGAGGCCAAATAAATTTTTCATTTCAATGACAGGCACACAGTCTTCTGGCTGAGGAGACACCCAGTTATGATCTATCTTGCATCACTCAGATCTTTTATTTTCTACTTGATGTTAAGCAATGCTTCATAACTAATTTTTCAGAAACTGGAAGAAACGTAATAAAAATCAAGTTTGAAACTGAGCTTTTAACAAACCTGTCCCAGTTTATAATCCATATCTCCTATTTCTCGTTCAGTGTTGATCTGCAGTAAGAGTTTTTCATGGCTGATAAGAGCACCTATAACAAAACACAAGATGAATTTTTCAAAAGTGCATAACAAAGTACATGTGAAAATAGCTTCATTTCCCACAAATGGGATCAAGCAAGTTTTCCTGAGAGTATCTTCTCCACTTTTTAAATGTAAAAGAAATTCACTCTCCCCTTCTCCCCCAGAAACAAGCACTTACCTGTAGTAGCAGGAGAAAGTGATGGAACAGGGTCCCAAGCTTGGTATAAGTGATGAGTAGCAATATTATCTCTCTTAGATACCATTGCTTGGATTTCCTGTTCAACAATTCCCCTGATAACACTTAGCTTCCTCCCAAACCTGAAAGCCCAAGAGAAATCAATTTCAGCAGATTTTTCCTTTAACAGTTTTGTGCAAGTCTGCCTGGATTACTCTGCAATGTTATGTGTCTATGCTTATTTTCCTATTCAGGGAAATGAAATGTTCTGCACTCTGTTTATAAGATTTTATTAAGATGTTATCTTTTTCAGATAATCTTTTACTCGGCAGGTTCACAATGCTCAGTCCATGCAATTTCTATGTAAACAAATCCATCCATATATACTCTTGCTCAGAAAATACAATCCATACATATTTTTGCTATAGCTAGGCTAGCAGTTGTAATTATGTATTAATCACAAGTTTTATGCATATGAAAACAAATACCTTGTGTCCAGAGCTTTTAAAGCTTTGTTGCGGGGCTGCTGCTCCAAGCAGCTGACTGCTGGATTGCCTGCAACAGGTATTGTCATTGCACTCAGCACCAGGGAAGTTATGGCTTGTACTGCAAGAACATTAATTTGGGTCCTCTCTGTATCTTCCTGTAAAATAAACTCGTTGTCATTTGAATTGTTAAAAAAATAATATTCCTGAAAGCCCTGAATATCAGTTTGTCGCCTTTCACTAAATTATCATTAATAAGTCTGACATCCACAGTCTTCTCATCCAGCAATCTGACAGTAACAATGCACACAAAGCACTGATTGCAGCAGCAACATATCCTTCCTTCCCATCAGCCATGCATCCTCTCTTGTCCTAACAGCATTAAACCCTCAAGGTGTCCATTTTTGAACTTCTGAAAGTGTTTAGCATCTTTGTTTGCAGATACCCATTAGTTACTTGTTGAAAGAGAACAGCACAATAAAATCTGATCCTTTTTTACAAGAGACAAAAAGGTAAAAAATGTTCAACCTAAAAAAAAGTTGTATTTTTATTTCATAAAATATTCACATACTGAAATTTGTAACAGTGCTTAAGACATTTGCAATTTTGAACATACTGATTTGTCTTGGAAAGCTAGGGAGCAATATTATTCTTTTCCCACAAATAAATACTTTTTACATGACAAGTAAGAAATTACCAATAGCTACACCGCCCGAAGTCTGACCCAACATGGCCATTATGTAGACAACAGCTAAATCAAGGTATCCAAGCCTGTATGACTAACAAAAAATGCTAATCCAGGGAATGGAGATGACTCTTCCCTATACCTTTTTGGAGTCTACCTAGGAAGCAAGTGAAACAAACCCCTTTGTCTGCTACCCAGGATCCACAATTCATCAACACCTATCCTCTGAATTCTTCAAATTGCTTTAGGCTCTGCACCTACCATCAGGAATGTGAACAACTCTTAAGAAAATAACCTTTCAGGTCAAAGAACTAGAACCTATTAAAGCAGCTTGCTAGCAGGTTAAGACATCTGAAGAGGGAAAAATCTCTTTCATGATAGCCAAGTTCACTCATCATGAGTTTTCACAGAATCATCAGGGTTGAAAGAGACCTTCAAGATCATCCAGGCCAACCATCAACCCAGCACCACCATAATCACCCCTAAACCATGTCCACAAGTGCCACATCCAGATGCCTCTTGAACACTTTCAGAGATAGTGACTCCACCACCTCCCTGGGCAATGTATTCCAATGCCTAACCACCCTATCAGTGAATTTTTTTTTTGTAATATCCAATCTGAACCTGCCCTAGTGCAACTTTAGATCTTCCACTGGAGACATGGGAGAAGAGATCAACCCCCACCTGGCTACAGCCTCCTGTCAGGTAGTTGTGGAGAGTGATGAGGTTCCCCCTGAGCCTCTTCTTCTCCAGATTAAACACCCCCAGCTCCCTCAGCCCCTTCAACACTTTTGTTGCTGTTCTTTAGACAGGAATATTTTGGTATAGGAATTGGTATATAAATATGTAAATACATATCTTTTGTTATATAAATTTGAAACTAATTTTGTTATCAATTTCTTCAGTTCTGATCCCCAAATGCCCTTCACTGAATTTTGAACATTTACCTGAGCTAAAAGCCCAGATATCTGATATACAATCTACAAGTGGGAGCAAGACACATGAACATGCATCTCCAGGTCCATTAATTTCTAGTGAAGAATTCTACAAAAGAAATCTGTGTCAAGTGATGTACTAATATGGAGTTGAAACAGCTTCATTAATATTTTTCCATACTATTTAGATGCTTGCAGAGGCTCTAACCCAGAAGATGGATGTGTCTGTACTCACCAGTTCATATGAAAACAAGGAAATAAAAACTAGAAAAAAAAAAATTCTGCTTTACAGTTTTATTAATAGAAACACTTTTCTTAGTTAAAATAAAATTTCCTTTTAAAAATACAAAGAATGACATTACCTCTTGCTGGTTCTCCTCTTGGTCCATGACAATGGGCTGAGTTACAAGCACTCCAAGCAAAGTAGCCCAAGTCTCTTCAAACTGAGTACGGCTGATCCATCCTATGGAAACACTCAGAGATAGCCATTTATGTCTTAATACAAAGTTAACCAAGGAACAGCATTAAAAAATGGTACAACACTTACATAAAATTAGTTTCATACCATTTCCTATTCAATTTGGCATTTTTTATAATGCAACAGGATCCCCAGGGAAGTGGTCACAGCACCAAGCCTGACAGAATTTAGGAAGTGTTTGGACAATGCTCTCAGGCACATGGTGTGACTCCTGAGGATGGTTCTGTGCAGGGCCAGGAGCTGGACTCAATGATCCTTGTGATTCCCTTCCAACTCTGCATATTCTGTGATTCTGTGATCTACTAGGTATGGATGGGAATAACAGAGAACCACACCACAGCTTCTCTCCTTTAGCTCCAAGAAGGTGGAGAGAACTGGAAACACTGTGCTAAGACAGTCATAGAATGGTTTGGGTTGGAAGGGTCCTTTAAAGATCATCTAGTCCAACTCAACCATCTGATGCCTCAGCTGAAGGTAGATTCAGAGGTATCTTACCACATGACTTTATACTATGCATTAATAGAAAAATGTGGAGGGAAGCAAAATATTCTCCAACATGCTGCCAAGTGTATGCTCCAGAAAACAAGTGGTCATTCTGCAAGAGCACACTGAAATCTCCTTGAGTTGGAATAATTTTTGGCTTTGTTTCTATAATTTATGCTCTGCATCGAACAAAGTGTCAGAATTAGTGCAGCACAATTATTTACCTGCTCTGAAATATTATCTGTTTTCCCCATAAGCAACAAAAGTAAACAAACAGGACCAGATACAGCTATTCAGTAACTTCACAGGTAAATGCCCAGTAAGAGCCAAGTGTATTAATTTTAAATTTTGTACTTACCAAGTGTATTAATGCGATAAATGAACTCCTTAAAGATTTCCTTTTCTTGAAGAAATTCTACTGGGATTTCAGGAAAAACTGTGCCAAAATCACCTAAAGGCTTTGGTGACCAGCCCAATTTCCAGACCTAAAGAAGTGCAACGAAAGTTTAATTATCCAAACCAGATATAGTATTTACATGATAGCTCTAAATATAGAGGCACCATTCAAAAGCAACAAGAAATCAGTAAATAAAGTAATTCTCAAAAAAAAAAAAAAATCAAAGAAAGATGGAACATCTAACACAATTGATATACATTTCTAATTTTAGGGCTTTTTCCATCATACTTCTCTTCATAAATCAATTTTCAGTCTTATGGTCCAAGTTTAAATACGAAAGCAAATGAGTTCCCATCACACATTTCAGTTTAAAGTTTAAATGCCAGGGGACGCCTAGATTGTGCAGAAATGATGCTGAAACAGAACTCAAGGAATATAGTTCACATACTACTGATGCCTGAAAAAGCACAGATACATCAGAGAGGGGGCAAAAAACTTTCAACCAAAAGAATTATTATCTTTTGACGTCCCCTCAAAAACACAGTGCTGAGAAACAGAGAGATAGCCTTGCACATTAGGGAACTTCCTTTTGCTCTACCTAACAATCATGTTTCCAATAATGGTTTAGAAGATCACTAAAACAAAGTCATTTCACAGTACAAACAATACATGGAGGTAAGCAGAAGGTGTTCTCAAATCCCTGTTGAATAAGCCAAAAGGAAAAGGTTGAAATACCTCATCCAAAAGACCCAAGATGATTTAGGAAAGAACACTAATAGCAATTCAAACGTATCTGTGTGGAATACCATGGTATTCCAGACACCTGAATTAGTTCAGACACTGCTTCAGACACCTCAGCACTACTGAATCATCATGGTGCTTACCATGACAAAAAGTGTTATGTGCCAAAGGAAGTCTAAGTGCAGATTTTGCACTCTTTCCAGGTTAAGCAATCCCACTGAGCAGCAGAAAATATTCCCTAACAAAGCACACAAGTCATTAATTGCTCTCTTTCTTCATGACTAGACATGTTTTCACATAAGAAGGTAAGGAGCACCTACATTCCTTGCTCATCAAATCTCTGATTCCAATGTGAACTCTTATGTATCTTCACAATGTTATTACTCAGTATTCAAAAAGGCAAACTGATTGAGCAAACCAGCTTAAGGTTGAAGTCCTACTGATGTACAACTTAAGATGCAGCACCATGTTTGGTTTTCAAAGTCTTTCAATAACTTTAAAAGTCCTGAAAACGAAGCATAACAAACATACCAAGGGAGGTACTCTTGTGTAACTGTTCACTAGAGGCAGCCTTGCTAAACTGATGATGATGTTCTTGAGGACAGGAGTGAGAAATGCAGGGATGCTGCTGTTCCTTTTGTGCCCCAGTGACAAGACAGTCTGTAAGCATTCCACCATCTCAGCTATCATTTCACATGCTGCAATAATGTGTTTTGTTTCTTTGTTGGAAGAGAAAGAAATTCAGTTTTATGAATCCATTCAAAAGACAAATAATTTTAAAAGACAGAAAACAAAAAAAATTCTTAACAAAAGAGTATGTCAACTAAAAAGGACAAAACCACAATAAGGACATACAAAGAAATAAAAATTTTAAAATCCCATAACATTTTAAAAAGCTCAGCATGCTGCACAGCTAACAGAATCCCCCAAAAGAAAAAGCTGCATTAATGTTTAGCTTTCAATAAATAAAAACTATACCTGTCAAAAATGTATCAACCTACATTTAAGAGACATTTTACCAAATACAAGTAAGGTCTCAGATGAACTCTCTTTGTGAAAAATAGTAATGGAAAGGGTGCCTACAACTATTTCTTCCATGAAAGTTTAGGGCAAAAGTGGAATTCACTGTTTACTTACTCGGTACGTTTGAATCAACTTCCCCCTCACTTAAAGGATTTGAGGCATTCTTCTTTCTTTCAGGACTAAGAAGTTGATTACCAGGTTCCACAGCAACTGAATTGGAGAAAAATATTTGAAAGATACAGCTATTACATACTTCATTTTTTTAATCAGCACCACATAGTAGTCAAATGTTTAACATATACAAGGCATTTGCCAAGTTCAAAAGCAAATGCTAAATTTTAAATGAGAAAATAAAGTAGTAAAAAATAAATTTGTCAAACTAATAATGACTAAGGACTCAAAGGGAGTATTCCAGACACACAGCATTTGACCAATGATGACTGGCAATTTAGTAACAAAATTTTCTGCTAGCTGTTCAATCTGTACTCACCTGCTTCTATGATAAATCTAATGCAGTTAATTAAGGAGCAAGCATATGTCACATGAGCTGCAGAAGACAGCAAATTCCAGAGACTAGGCTGCTGTAGTGTCAGACAGCAACAATCCAGACCAGCTTGGAGATCTACACTTAATGGAATCTGGTCATGCACTAAATGCCATGATAGTGCCTGTGAAAAAATGGAAGTTTCTCATTAACAGCAAATTCTCACAACAGAACAACTTCTAAACAAGGGTGGGTATTTTTTTAACTCAACACAATGTAAAGTTCTAGTAGCAAATAGCATGGATTTTTTCCTGAGAGAACACAATTCATTTTACGTACAAGAAAATTATGACCATTATATACTGTTTATTCAGTGTCCTAAAAATGAGCAAAGGGCCCATTCTCCCAAATGCCAACATCATTCCACCAATCAATAAACCTCTCCTTGTATGACAGTGTCACCTGTCCTTGACCCACAACCCAAATCTGATTTACTAGCAGAGGTCAAACACAAAAACCACTGAAGAAATTTGTATAGTTAAGACACAAAAAATTGCCCAGATCAAAAATTCTTCAGTGGTGATCAGTCTAAGACAAAGCTGTTCCCTCTCCCAACATTTCATCACATGTTGAATTATGCTGTAGTTTCTTACCTCTACTGCCATCACTACGAATTTCAGGATATCATCCTCTTTGTCAGGAGGAACACGGAGCCCAACTGGCAGTTTTGAGAGTAACAACAAATACTGAGCCAGTGCACGACAAAGTGTCATCATAGACTGATACATCACCTCATCTCCTATAAAATAAGACTGGATGAAATCTAGCAGTTTGAATTTTTTCCCTTCAATAAATGTTTTTCAGAATTATTTCATAAGAACTTTTATGCCAGGTAGCTTGATTTTTTTTAAAATATTAAGTTCATGTATTCACAAGACATCTGTAAAGTATCTTTGCAGAGGAGAGAATAAACTTTAAAAGACCATTATTTCTATTACCAAAGATATCGCTTAGTTTTTTCCAGTAGGTTGATGGCTCAGTTGGCAAGAGTGGTTGAAAAACCTGGTGGTTGGCTGGAAGGTTTTGGACAGCAGAAGACACATGATCCAAAGTTACCCTCCGAGCTGTTTCAAACAGGCTGCTCTTTTGGTCTCTTGACATCTCATTCATGCCAAGGCTCAAACAAGGTGCTAACAAGCTTAGGTTGAATTCCTGAAATCAAATAGTAAATAAAAAGAAATTGCTTTTAAAGAGAAACTAAGTTTCTGATGGTATTATTCTGGCATACTAGTATAGTGGCAAATTTACAGTACATTGATTAACTTATTACTAGCACCTCTGCTTTACTGTGGTGTAACAATACCGTAGTTAAGCCCACATTGGCCCCACATTTAAATTTCAACCAGTACCGTCCTAGAAAGAAAAATCAATATGCTTATTCCAAATTTTCAGGACAATGTGTGAAGACAGCTTAAGGGTGACATATACACAAAGAATTTTCAAGTAAGAAGTTTTCAAACAAACGAGTCAAGTATCTTTTTAAAAAGAGTTTCACCACTATTGTTTCTGCAGACCAGCAGCAAATTTGAACCAAAGATGTTCTTAGAAACAAAGCACAGATACAAGTTGTCCTTTTATGCCAGATGTACTGTCTGTGGCCTGTTACTGACATACTACAAGTCATCTAGCACAGATACTGGAAGTTTACAGAAACAGCTGTATGGCAAAAAAAGATCATGCAAAATGGTAAAACTGGATTATTGTGATTGATATACATAAACAAACCTTTACTTCCACTCTATACACTCAACCTGTACTACCAGAAAGTTACTATTAGCAACATTGCTAGACACAGATATCCACTATTTTACACAAATATCTACTATTTTAGTTTCTAAAATGAAGTGAATTAGTATTATCATTATATATTATCAGTATTATATAAATTTGAAGTGTTTACATTTATGAATGTAAACACTTAGGAATGTAATCTATTAATACTACTAAGATGAACACTGGAACTAATTACATCCTCTTCATCTGACAAAGAAGTTACCTTGCTGCTCATGAAGGAGTTCAGGTCAGGCTGAGGAATCCTATTTACCAGCTCTGCACCTTCCAGCAGGGCTGAGTCAGACCTGATGTAACACTGTGACCGCACAAGTGACACATACCAGTCCTTCAAGAATCAAAAAAGGAAATCTGTTACATACTTGTTTGCAGAAAACAATGCACTATATGAGGGCAGAGGGAGAACTGCTCATTGGCATTGAATGTCTGTTTAAGACATTTGCAGGCTACATTAATATTAAAAAAACAAACTCAAAGAAAAAAGCAAAGCAAAACAAATGACTGGTAATGGTAACGGAACATCTTGAACTAGACCAATGGATGTTCACTGACAAGTTGTCCATTTCCATAATGTCTGGAAAAGAAATGAGGAAAAATGACTCAATATATAGTGCAGGTACTTGGATAAAGCTGAGCAGACTATCTAGAAAAAAAGCATGGAATATTCAGTAGTCAAAGAAATATAACAGTAATAACAAAAAAACCCCACTACTATAACCAAGGAAGAAAACTCTTCAGATTCAAATAAATTTGCTGATTTCAATTAGAACACAACTAAGCCTGTTAGAGTTCAAGGAGTGCCTGGACAATGCTCTTAGTCATAGGATTTATTTTTAGCTAGTCCTGTGAGAAGCAGAGAGTTGGACTCATTGATCCTTCTGAGTCCCCTCCAGATATTCTGTGATCCTATGAATTATGCAGAGGTTGTGGAGGAAGCACACAAAAACTACTTCCTTAGTTTAGGACTTACAGTGAGAGACGAGGGGGATTTTTGGGGTAATCTGAAGACATAAAGGTATGGATAAATGCTATCTGAGCACAGCATTTTGTCCTGCTGTCCAAGTAGCTTTCAGAGTCTCCCCTAAGTCAATGACTGCTCAGACTCGTCCAAACTGTCAGCTAATCAAATACTTTCTGCCATCTCAGTTACATATGTTTCCTATTACTGTGTATCACTGGAGAATATGGAGGAATGAAAAGCAGAAATTATCTGTGCCATGGGACAAACTAGAAAAAAGGAAGACACAGAAGGCCCCAAGACTTGCTCTTAACCTTCCACCCCACTTGGGAATAAACACATCTAAGTCCATGAAATACAGAAACAGTTCAGTATTCTTGATTGTTCTCTGAAAGCAATTTAAAGCTGAGAAGGGAAAACTGGTCAAGTAATGCTTATTTCCTAAGAGAGAGCCAACAACTTTCAGCAAATGAATAAACCTAATAACTGTAGTAAACACAATCTCAAAAACAAGATTATTTATCTGTCTCTACTGAACCATATATAAATCTTTCCACTAAAGTTAAGCAAAGAAACCAAACTTGGTAAATTTTTCTCAGCACTGTCAATGTAACAAACATCTATGCATGTGCTAACTATCAATCCCAAGTTCAACAGTCAGCCAACACATGAAATTAATCACTGATCTATATTTGAGATACATTGACAATCCTGAGAACATTAACTGCACAGTAAAAATAAGTTGCATTTAAATATTTCATAATGAATAAAGCTTATTGATAGCCAAGGCACTTTGAGTGACTCCTCCTAAACATAATCTTACTTTGTCTAGGATTACATTCTCTAAAGCTGGTTGGTCTTCTCCATCAAGTGGGTGTGAGGTAACCAGAGGTGAAGGACTGGTTGTGTCTGGTGCTACCATAAGACGAAACCTATCCAAGAGTGAGTAAAGTCTTTGGTGTCTGAAAACAGAAGAACACATCAGCAGAGGGCTATCTTAGTTTTGTAAAGAACTTAAAAACAGAAATATATCCAGTGAGTCAATTCCCATACCAGGAGAGAAAAGCACTAGGGTCTTCAGATTTTTGTTGGATATACGCCGTCATAGGATGCAAAACTGCAAGTTTCTCCAAATCAGCGACCAAAAAGAATTAACTCAGCACCACCAACAAATAAAGATGTAAATTTAATTTAGTTTAAAATTTGTACATACTTAAGCATAAAATACAAACAGTTCAGTTTTCTTTATGCAGCCATTTTTAATGAGCAAGAAGAATCAAAGTGAGTGTACAGATTATCTGCAGACAAACACATTCTAACAGATACTTAATCAAGAACCCACTAAAACTATACTTTTACTTCAAAATATACTAAGAACTCCAGTTAGTGGATTTTTGTCAGTGTCAGGGATTTTTTTCTTTGGTAGAGATTCTTTTGTTTGTTTGGTTGGTTTTTTTTTTAATTCCACTACTGATATCATGAACTTGTACAAAGTAATTTTTGGAGTTTTAAAAAAAAAATTAAATGTAAGATTACATGTGTAGCACACTACTACTGACCTACTGCTGTCTTGGGGTTTAGGTTCTTTCCCTCATTTATTTCTTATTTCAGTCAACAGATATTAACCTCAAACAGCAATGGCAAGAGAAATAAATTAGGGTCTTTCCCTAATTTTCAAAAACTGGATAATTTGCTTATTTTTGGAACATCATCTTAAACAGCTAGGAGACTAAACAGTTAAAACTTTTAACACAGTTGTCTGGGAGAAAAAAAACAAACAAACAAACCCAAGCCCACCTAGCTTGGATTGACAGTATTTTGCAAGTTTGAGAAAAATAAAGTTCGTTTTAGTACCACAGATTTTGTCAATAAATTAATTTGAAGCTGCTGTCTCTCAAAAGTTAAATACTGAGTTGGATGCAGGCAAGAGAATTTGATGCACCCCTCTAGCTTTGGTTCTTAAGTTCACTGCAAATTCAACACGGCCAATACAACTGTCCCTGTGCCAGATAAAGCCAGCATCTTATGAAAGGCTTTACTCCTGTTTCACCTCCAAAAAACCCCAACTACCTGACTTTTAAGAAAAAAAACAAAATGTAGGAAAACAGACTTAATACAATTTAGCACTAGAACATTACTTAGGTTGACACCTTAACACATACTGGTATTACTGGTATTATTTACCTTGTTGCTAACCCACTGTTCTGAAGGTACTCCTGGATTCTATCCAGTTCTTCAACTGGTAACTGAGCAATGCTGTTCTGTAAGAAAGAGTCACAAGAATTTTACAAGACAGAAATACGTAAAATCCCCCAAGATACTTATCACAGATTAACAAAGTGTAGGCAGATAAAGTGCAATGTAAACAGTCACATACCTATATATTACATTAAAAAATTCCTTTCCAATGAAATCACTTAAACACCCTATTTTGCTGCACGTTAAATCATCACACTTGATTGCAGTGCTAGCACTGCCCAGTGTGATTTGCAGGCATGGGCTGCTGTGTACCTGCAGAGTTGCAGCCAGCAGCATCTCCACCCTGCGACAGGCCAGCGTGTCCACCATGCGCGCCAGCACGCGGAACGGAGTGCACAGCAGCTTGTCCACGTACAGGGTCAGCACGGCCCCAGACTGGCTCAGGTGGATTCCCTCCAAGCACTGCAAGGTCTTCTTCAGAGTTGTGGGCTACATGTTGAAACAAAGCAAAATGGAGAAATGAGGAAAAAAATTACAATCAGTTGGAATACAAAGCTCTTAAAGCTAAAGGGAAAGGCATTTAGAAAAAACGATAGCAGACAACCAGCTGAATCAATATTATCTTCTGTATGTGAATAGGTTTGAGATACTGGGTTATTTAATTAATATGAACACTACATTTATTGATGTGTGATTGTAAAAGCTTACTCTTACAAACAGTAAGCCAAAAGTAGGAAGCAAAACTTTTAGGGAAAAAAGCTACAGACTTGAGTGAAATTGCAAAAAGCGCTGAAAACGGTGAGAAGTTCCAACTCTTTCTGGAAGAAAGCAGGAACAAGAGTGCAGTCAAGACAAGTGACAGTACAGAAATCCAGACAAGCACTGGGGATTTTTTGAGCATATGTTTAGAAAAAGCAGTAGCAACTCAGGACTAAAAGGGTGTGCAAACAATTTTTTAAATTTGTTTTTTTAATATGAGCACCAAATCAGCACTAATATTCTAAAGGGAGAAACAAAAAGACAAACTCATAAAACCAACCTTGGTTTAGAGGAGGCTGTAAATATCAGCTATTTTTAATTTTACTATCTTTTAGCATTTCACAGAGTCACTACATCCTCCATTAAAATATTTAGTTTAGTTCATTCTACTGATTTTCAGCTACTGAAGCCCAGATGAATCTCATGTAACTTTAAAGCTGCCCTAGATTTGCACAGAGACAATGGAAAGAGGCAGGAAACATCACTGAGGCTACTCAGGGTGCAGGTGGCATCTCCCACAACTACCTCTAGAGAAAGTCCAGCAGGTGACATTTGCCACCTAGTGAGTTCCCAAGATTAAGAGAGATGCCTACAACCTTACATCCCTATAAAATATCATCCACTCCTTTTAATTTGAAAACTAAAATAATCAACAGAAATAACACCCTGAATTTCTCGGTGATTTTCCCTCATCAAGAGTCTACAACTTTTGGAACAGATCATTGAGGAAGGCATGAGCTCACATATGGTTTTCATATTGCCAGAGCCTATGAAGATGGACTGGTTCTTACTCCTGCCTCTGTAGTTAGTAGTTTATTATTTATACTACCAAAACACTAAAAAAATGAAAGTTACAGCTTGAATTTATCCTTCAGATATCGATTATGTGGGATAATACCCATAAAGAAAGAAAAGCAGCTTAACTATCTCCCCTTGAATTAATAGATTTGATGGACTGGAACACATCTAATACTGAAGTTGCTAATATAAGGTTTGCTATTTGCATTTTTAAGTAAGTGACTTTAAAAATAAAATTAGAAGTTGATAAATGACCCAGAAATGTCAAACTTTGCATACTTATCAGTTTAACTTCTGCTGAAATGAAGTGACTTTATTCTTTACAAAAAATCAAGAACTTACAGCTGCAAGATTCTCACACCGAGACTGAATGGCCTGGATGAAGAGACCACTGGCTGCTGAGTTCCTGTGAACAGCACTGATAAAGTCTTGTACTGGAGGCTCATGGGAGAGATTAATCAAATCTTGAACATGATTCACAATAAGCCAAGTCAGGTGTTCTGAATCATGTAGGTTTTGACACTAAAGGGGAAAAAATTAAAAGCTGATTGCAGTAACACCAGTGTTAAGATTTTAATTACTAAACATGATACATGATGAAGCTTCTCATATAAAATTCTGGTAGCTACTTTGAAATAATGAGATAAAGTGTCTATATCTTAATATCACCATCATTATTTTTACATGACAAATTTTCCAAATGCTTTGACCTTGTGGCAAATTAAGATATTTATCATGAAAGTGCAACTTATTTTTTTAAAAACACTAAAAACCCAGGTTAGAAACCAGGAAATTGAGAAGGTTGATTTAAAGATGCTGCTTTTAATGAAACGATCTTTAAAAAAACATGCACGCACAGAGTTGTCCTGTAAAATGTTATTTTCATTTAGGCTTCTTAAAGATTTCTTATTACTACTGACCTTTAACACAAAATGAATAATTTCTGGGAAGCAAATCCAAAGAGATTTGTCAGTAATTAACATCAAACCTCAAGAGACTTGTGTGTATTGACAATCAGTGCAATGCAACATGAGAATATCTGTAGAGTTAACCAAGCAATCCTGAGAGGTTGTACCTCCCCTTCAAAGAAGTTTTGGAGGATTTTACCTTGGACTACCCTCTAATCTGACTCTAGTGACAGCTGAAGTTCCATTAGTACTTCCATTAGTACACTGAAGTACCTCTTAAACACAGTTTTTTGTTTAGTTGAACCTGAAAGGAATGCAGTTTGCTTGCCTCAAAAGTGTTCTGCAGTGCAAACCCAAATGCAACACTAGCTATTACAGGAAGATTCGCTTCAAAAGTTCCCAATGAACTAAAATGCTGATATCAAGGCAGCAAGAAGCCAAAGCCACAGAAATTGCTCTCATTAGAGAATCAAAATGGTAGTTTAAATATTAATGTAAAATCTCCCCTTCTTAAGGTGTAGAGACAGCAACTCATTGTCTCCTGGACACTGCATGCTGCTACTGATGTTGAGAAGTCTGAACTACTTAACATGCTCCAAGCATCTCACAAATAAGGGATGTGATACCCAGAAGGTAATTCTATTGCCCACCAGGTAACCTTCACAAGCCAAGAGAACTCTCAGTTCAGAATAGAAAAAAATGCCAAATGAGGTCATATCTAAGCTTACAGAAGCACCACCTGAAAATAAAATTACTAGTTTCACAAGTCTGCATTTTTCACTTAACACACTTCACTGTTCAGTTAACACACATCAGTAATAAATGACTGTCAACATCATAAAATAACTCAAAACTGTAGTTACAAAAGTCATAATTCAAAACTTACAACATAGTCACAAAAGAGAATGAGTGCTCCTCTCCTCACTATCTCCCGGTTGCACATGCCACGCTTAGATTCCAAATCTGATTCATCACTGTCTCCAGATATGTGAGGGCTAAGCAATTTAGTAGTAGAAAGGCTGTGCCTCCTGCAAAAAGTCCATTATATTTTGTTAGTATGGCTACTGAGACATGAACAACCAAAGTGCTTGGAGTATCCTACCCATGTCCTGACACAATATGTATTTCCCTATAAACTTCACTCAAACATTACACTTCTTTAAAGTAGGCACTTTGCTTTCCATCAGATCTTTATTTTTTAACAATTTTTAACAATTACAGTATTGCTTCAGACAGTCTAAATAACTAAATGAGTTATGTAAAAGAAAAACATGAGCTGTTGCATCTCTGGTAGGATAATAGAACCTACTACTGTATTTTCTTCTCAAACCAAACCAGTGTTCTTGAGCACTCAGTGTAGTGCCAGATTAAAAGTGGTGCCCAACCCAGAAAAAAAAGATTATACTGGTAAATAAAAAAAAATTACTGCAATAGATCATAGTTCATTGAATCATTAGGGTTGCAAAAGACCTGTAACACCATCAAATCCAGCCTTTAAGCTAGCACCACCATGGCTCACCACTAAGCCATGTGCTGAAGTGCCACATCCACACACCTTTCCAATACTTCCTGGGATGGTGATCCCACCACTTCCCTAGGCAGCCTATTCCAGTGCCTGAGTAGTTACCCTGCTTTGCTCATAATCCTCATAATTCCATGTCTCCACAAATTAGAATAATATATTTTCAATTCATAAGGTTGAACTGAAGCAAGAATCTCAGATTTGAGCCAGTATTGACTCACTTCTGTTGTAGAGCAAGACTAGTTCCCCAACACTCACTGCACAAGCAGTGCTTACCACCCTGTACAGTTAACACAGAGGGATACCCACCCTCATAGGTCATCCCTTCCTTGTCCACTGAGGACAAATCACTCCAATGCTTGACAGGTGGGATAAACTAACTTCAGACCAAGAAAACACTCATTTTAGAACAAATCTCTAAATTTCAGACAACTAGTGTTAAGAGAGGTTACTAAAGTGCTTGATGCTAATGAACCAGCATGGTGCTAATACCATCTTTTGAGACAGCATTTAGCAATAGACCCACTGAGAGCAGATAAATCTGTAGTTACAGCTATAGTTATACTGATCAGATTGTATTGTCACAAACACAACAGTGTCTATCATCTGCACTGGCTGGTTATTTTGCTATAAGGTCAAATATGAGGTCTCCATAGAAACATGAAAAACTGGACATTTTGCTAGTTATTTCCACAGTTTTAATAAGAAGTAGTACACAGATGGAGTTTTTTTTGCCTGAGAAGTGGAGAAATTACCTGGCAGCTCTTTTGAGGAGCAACTGAGTGCAGGACACATTTCCTTAGTTTGAAAGTCACACCAATATCAGAACAGACAATATGTACACATGTAAAGTAAATGCAGAACTACATTTCAGAATCCAAATGGTACTATCCAAGCGGCTGACAGGCTTAGAGGAAAGAAGCTAGATTGTTTTAATACAATTTTAGCAAATATAATTATGAGACACATCACTACTACTAGGGAACAAAACTAAAACTTACTTTGGGGTTTGATGCACTTCTGACCACCAGTTGTAGTTGGTATAATTGACAAGAAGCAGGATTTGACACCAGAGGAGAACTAAAGAAGGATGAGTGGGAATCATGGATTGAACAAGGTCACTCAAGCTTTCAAGGGTATAGAAACTACCATCAGATCCATCTCCTGTAAAAAGTCTGGTAGCTGCAGCAGTGATTCTTCTAAACATCCCTGAAAACAATAAAACCATGTTAGAGTAACAAAGTTCTAGTCTGAATTCTGAAGTTCTAAAATTACTCAGGGTTGAATTCCTACAAGAAAGGTATACCCTAAGCAATCTTACTAATTTAAGGCAAGTAATGGAGTTTGCCCAAGGGCAACATGTAAACCAGAAATTACCAGCTCTCAGACCCAATAAATAATGCTTTAGATAGGTTTCATTCCATTTATTTCTATTTATTCTATTTATTTCATTCACTTCTAATTAATCTGACACATGACAACCTTAATTAAATCTGTAATTGTCAACTATGGACCAGTTTGTTTACAAATTAAAACACACACGCTCTTCTTAAGAACCATGATGTAACTGCTACTCTGCATGTGAGGGAGGAACACTTACAAGTATCCTACTTCAGAGGATGGCTTTCCAAATACATTTAGTTGAAACTAAATTTATTCTCTTTCATCCAATTTCTTAAGTGCAAAAATGAAGTGTTTCTGCCATTGCCCTGCATACGGAACACTCAGCAAAAAAGCAGACTTTTGCTTTCTGACTTGCTGGTTCCATGTTTGTATGCCAAAACAAAGATTGCAAAAACAAGAAATATTAAAAAGGTGGGAAAACAAGATAAGTTGTCTAAAGGTATAGGACTTTTTGAGTTTCTATGAGTAGGTAAGATCAGGGGGAAAAAAAGGTTTTGTCAGAGTCAGTAAGAAACCAAGAGCTAACCAGAATAATGAAGGAAACCTGCAGTTACTTGCTTTCCTTGCCAGCTACACAGAAGAAGCTGTAAATTCCACAGCCATGTGGACCAATTTAAGCTGCCCCCAGGACTGATAAATACACAATGTAAATAGCAAAGAATGGCAAAAAATAACTGAGTCTCAAAACTCTGGTTCCACTTATTAGCAAACCAGTGCTAGCACTGCATTTGCAGAAACTACACCACCTAGTGAATTCCTACAGTCGTAGAAGCCACTGCATGCTCATCTTTTCACTTTGCCCATGCCTTTTATTTCTAACTTCAAAGTAGCACACTGAAAATGTTAACTTATAATCTAGCAGCTTCCTACATTTGGAAACACAGGAGTCAGCAGTGCTCACATTTTGAAAAAGCTGCAATGGATGAGAAGACAAAACATCCATGTAGAGCAGTGACAGAATAGAGTCTGTGTTTCCAGACACAAACTGCCAGAAGCTATACTCATAGTTAGGAGAATATAACTTAAAGAGAAAATAATTGTGGAGGTTTTAACTGAACAAAAGAAAAGTATTACAAATCTAGGCAGTTAGTTAATCCTCAATCTAAATAAATACGTTATGACATGAAAATACAGCCCAGGTGTCTGAACAACTTTTCTTTCCCTCTATTACACCAAACAGTATTAGTAATAATATTAAACATGAAGTTATTTCTAAGTTTCACATTAAATGAATATCTAGAGTTCATGTAATACACATATCTCAACGCTCTGCAAGAGTATTTTAATATTTAATTTTAATTTTGCATGAAAATTTCTACGCAGTTCCTGGCAAGACTCCCCATAGAGCCTGGAAGCCAGGCACAACAGCAGAACTAGCTAAGCCTTGCCTTTCTATTATCCCTAGCTCCCATTGTGGAAGAACCCACTGCCCTGATTTCAATCACCAGCTTAATTTCCTAATTTCATTGCTCCTGGCTTGACACCATTTAATCACTGATTCCAAAACACCCAGGCATAAGTTATTTCTTACAGTATTTGTTTCAAACGTTTATCCTAACCAGAAGTTATTGTATAATTAATAAAAATATGATTTTATAGAACAAAATTTATATGAAAATGTGTAAAAATTATTACTGTAACAGACACATGGGAAGAGAACTGTCACTCTCTATACCCAGAGTTCTGTGCCCTAAAGCCCGCTTAAAACAAAGATTAATTTTGTGCCTCTTCCACACAGTCCTGGAATCTTTGCACCAAGAACTTCAGTTTGGAGAACTCCATTTCTTAAGCCAAAAGTTCTCTTCTGACTAGTCAAAAGACAAAACATCATCCACCACTGCTGCACAAACTGTCAAAACATAATTCAACTTGTTTCCCCCTCACTTTTCTACCTGTTAGTGTCACTGAAGATTAAGAGGAGTGAAGCTACTGAAACTTAGATCAAGGCAATGCAGAAGCTTTGAACTTTGATAGAGAAATAGCTGAAGACCCAGAACACATCCATCTGCACTTTATTTGTTTTAACTCTACACTACAATTCTTCCATTGACAGGAAGTAGCTGGTAGCAATGACAGAAGCAGAACGAAGTTTTTCTTTTCGACAAGAAAGGACTTAAACTGAACTCTGGAGGAAGAACTTAAAAAGAAGAAAGACTACAGGCTGTTGACATACAATGGAGCACTGAGTCAAGTTAAATGTCTAACAGCAGTATTCTGTATGCACATTTTTTGTAATTCACACCTGCTAAGTAGTAAAGCACTTAACTCCCATTAAACCAAGGCCAAGGCAATGGAATGCAGAGTTCCTTGTCCCATATCTACAAGGAAGTCCATGAAGAACCAGGGACTTGTGCCAAGACCTTTTAAACTGCAGACAACTACAGTAATCTAAGGTTGCATTTCAGCTGCAAGCTGAAAATCAGAAGGCAAAAAGGGCAGTCACAGCAAAGACAGAATAAAAGAAAGGGAAGAGAGTGCCACTATTCAGAAAACAAGACTAAGGAATCAAGCTAAGGACTACAGAATTACCAAAAGCTCAGAGATTGGTTGTCAAGCAGAAGAAACCTAAGGCAAAACTCCTAAACATGAAGAAAGGAGCTCAAGACCACCTAGCTGGAACAGTGCTACCTTTCCTGTCTTTCTGTGGTGGCTTTTTTTTTGCTTGGTTTGTTGGGTCTTTTTTGTTTGTTTGTTTTATTTTTATTAATTATGGCAAAACCCAGGAACCATCCTTGTCATGAGTTTGAACCAGTGGTCTGTAACTCAGTATTTTAAGCCTGGACATACCAAACAACCTCCAAACTGTGAAAAAAACATGAGAAACATAGCCAAAAATTTGGAATGCTTTGTGTTTTTTGGACTGAAAAATTTTAGACAGTTAAAAGCAAAGATGGAAAGTCACTAGTTACATTTTACTCCATAATGACAGAAGAAATGTGAAAAATGTGCCCTGCATGCATGAGCACCATGTTTGGGAAGTTCTATATATGGAGTAAGATATAACATCTTCAGCACTTATATATTCCTTCTCAGTAGTTCAATGCATTCAAGAGTTGTCTTAGAACTTAAAAACCACTCTGCCACCGCATGCTATAGCATGGGCAACATTTCAAGTATTACCTGATTTGAAGATATGTATTAAGCACATAAGCAGTGTGCCCAGCTCCTGGCAGTAGAAAGTATGTTGCTGCTCATTCATGTCCACTTTTAACTGCTTGGTAACAATATCTTCCAGGAGAATGCCAACCAGCTGTAGTAAAAACCTTGAAAAAAACATGTATGCAATCAACAGGAAAACTAGCAAAGCAACATCTTTCAGAGCAAGCTGAGGTTTGCCTATTAAACTTAGTCAGGTTTGAAAAATAAAATACGAAGTCCTTGTCCATTCATCATACGTAGCATACTAAATGAAATGCTACAGAACAGGTTAACCTAAAGCAAATATAATGTTATATGATCCCAGGCACTTCAATAATTACATACTGGATCTAGATTATCTACTCATCAGCTACAGGCACAACAGCATTCATACCCTATCCCACCTCACTTACAAAGTAAATACTCAAAATGCTATGGTGTCTTTATAGTGATTTACTAAAAACAATGGAGCTAAATCAAGCTAAAACCAAACCATGACTGTTAACACAGCTCAGCTGAGCAGGGGTAATTCAGCAAGTCACAGTAACTCAGCTGTTCAGAGCCTCATCTCTCCACACTCTACTACACAGGCTCTGTATCAAACCTCCAGCTGGGGCAATGTGTGGTGTCAAAAGAAGCATCCAAACAGGGCATTTGAGGAAAGCCATCCTTGCTCCTGCCCATAACCACTACTCCATTACTTACACCACTGCTGTTGGCCATAAGGTCACAGCAGGGGTGTCCAGAAGCCCCTCTTCCCTCTACCCATCGCCCTCACAGGGAGCTGAATGATACAAAACAATATTCTATTCCTACCTGAAGTTCCATATTTGAGTACAAAGTTCTTATTTTCTTTAACAAACAGCTACTTCCAATGCTTCCCACCACATTAAAACATAATGCCTTAATGACAAACATGTCAACATAACACCACTGCCATCTCTCCACTCCTCTTTTGTCTGAGGTTTGTCACTGTCCAAGGACATCAACATGGGAAGCTAACTAGACAAAGCTGACTCTTGAAAAATAGGAAAAAAAGAGCAGGACTGAATAGATTTAAATCCCACTACTGCCAACTTTCTAGCACAGAACCCAGGCTTCCACTTAAGGGGATGACTCATCTTTTAGTCCCAGCACAGAAAGGGTTAAGCAGTTAAGTTTCTGGACCTGATTTTAAGAAGTCCAGGATTCACCCATTTTAACAGCTCCATTAGGTCCTTCACTTGGTTTGAGAAAAGGTACCAGAACAGGACAAAGTCCTACTGAAATGTGCTCAACTTCTCCATCCCTGTCCAGGTCATTATTCCTTCCTACACACACACTTGTCCCATATCAACTCCTTAACAGACTTGATTCCCATCAGACAAAAGTTTTATACACATTATACATTGCCTAATATATTTATGATTTCTCTGAACCCTTGGACTTTCCCCCAAGTTACTCAAAGGACAATGTACCTAGAAAATGTCTCCTCAGGTGGGTATTTGGCCTGCTTGACCTCAGGGTGATCCTCTGATGTGGACCCGTTGTTTTCTCCACATCTCAGTCTGCTGATTACTTGACAGGAAATCAGATATGGGGAGAAGGAAAGCTCTTGTATACGGGAGAGAACGATGTCTTCTGTTGACTGTGAAATCAGAACTCTAAGGATAGCTAAAATTCCAGAAATCCACAGTTGGACCGTGCTCACTGACGCCTAACACAAACATACAGAAGACAGAAGATAGAACTCTTTTGGAGTTAAACAACACAACACAGAAATATATTAAAAAATTAACATTTTAATTAACTTGTAAAAAATCAGACCTTCTTAAAAATGGAGCAAACAAGAAATAAATTTTAAGTTCAGATCTTACAAAATGCTATTCCTGTGGTAATTGTCAAGTTTATATTCTGTTAAACAATCTCTCAGCTACAAAAACAGCACCAATACTTGTATAAGAAAAATGTGATTTACCTATTAAATTGCATTCTATATTTCACTATAACACTACCTTTCTTTACATTCCTGATCTGGACAACACGAAATGAAGTAAAGTAATTCATAAGCAGAACATTCCTGTATCAAGTGCTCCCAGTTGGTAAATCACATTAGTTCTAGTAAATTGTTCCCAAAATCTGCTGCAGGTACCTTAAAACCACTTAACAAATTACTAGACAAACACATGCTCTTTTGTTTAGCATGAAACATACCAGATTCTCTCTTCTTTGGAAACAACTGCTTACCATTGTTTTAGGAGTAACAAACATACTCCTTAAAAGCATGTCCACAGGGCGAAGGGATGAAGGAGCCAAAATTTCAAACAAAGTGTTCAATACTCCCAGAGCATCATGAGAGTCTATATGCATCTGTAAAAGGAAAACACAGAATTGATTTATAACTATCCACTTATGGTAACTTCAAAACAAAATTACCATTCCAGTTTTTCAACATTTCTATAACAACTTTTGTGTAATAAAGCTGTCTTTACAGTACAAAATTCAGAGCAACCAAAAGCTATAAAAGATAAATTAAGGTTTCACTGCAGGCCTTCCTAGACATGAGTTTTAAGAACGTGGACAAAAATCTGTCACATGAAATCCAATATTCACACCACATATATTTCATTAGGAGAAACAGGCCTTATTCAGAGAATGAGACCAGAAAACTGACTTGTCATAAAATTTAAAAACTTTTCCCCTCCCTACACATCCTACCAGGTTTATTTATAGAGAGCAATGCTGGTCACGACTAAACTTAAGCAGGTAACTAGGAGGGAAAAAACCTCCTAATCATCAGAAAAGTGAACAGCAACAGTGGTATTAAAGCAGCAGAGGCAGGACAGCTTACTTGAATAGTTTTTTAGATAAATTATAAAACAATCAACTGCAAAAAGCAAAGGACTGGACAACAAACCTAAATGACCCTATCCTGCTTAAATAATTTGGCAGATAAGCATATGCAGTCACACAACAGCAATTTCACTTCTCCAGCATTTTAGCTCTGCTCAAAAACTACTGCCTGATCCTACTCACTCTCCCCAGCCATGAGATCTCCTCATGGGATTGGGGAACTGCCACCATGGAACAAAGAATATTTTGGGCTTGAGCACCTCTGTTATGGAGACAGGCTGGGAGAGCTGAGGTTGTTCAGCCTGGAGAAGAGAAGCTCCAGGGAGACCTTGCAGCACCTTCCAGTATCTGAAGGGGCTACAAGAGAGCTGGAGAGGGAGCTTTTACATGGGCAGGTAGTATAGGACAAGGTGGAATGGTTTTACACTGAAAGAGGGTGGATTTATATTAGGAAGAAGTTCTTTACTGAGAGGGTGGTGAGGCACTGGAACTGGCTGCCCAGAGAAGCTGTGGATGTCCCATCCCTGGGAGTGTTCAAGGTCAGGTTGGACAGGGCTTTGAGTAATCTGGTCTGCAATTAGATCCACTGTAGCCATGAAAAAATAATTTTGACACTCTATAAACATGGGGCAATCTTCACACCACTTAGTAAGTGTTCTGATACAATCATGTATCTAAGAGAAATCAAGTGAGCTTCCTCTGGAAACAGTCCTGATAATATTCCATGTACTTCATGCATTTAAGTATAAACTTCCTTTTAAAGACTTAAGATTTCTTTGCATCATTTCCTTGCAATTTATTCCAGATATGGCAACTATTTGAAGAAAATTTGTCTTCATATTAAAAAACCCCCAAATATCCAAAGCCATTATTGACACATACATTACAGCAATTATTTTAGGTGTTTATAGATATAAAACAATCACCTGTTGTTTTGCAAGCATTGGGAGAATGATGTCAGCTATTTGTCGGGACAATCTCTTCCATTTGTCTTCATTTTCTTTATGACACTGTTGCAATACCAAGATGAACATTTCTAGAACCTGAGAAAAAGTCCAGAAGAATGTAAGCAAACACCCATACTAACAGAAAACACTCAAGTAACACCACAGTAGGAAAAACATTAATTGTTTCACCCATCTGCCGAAAAGAAAAACAAAACCAAAACAAAACCAAAACAAAACCACCAAAAAAACCAAAAAAAACCCAAACAAACAAACAAACGAAAAGCCCAAAACAACCCACATGAGAAATGACATAACAGTTTTAAAACCCCATTTTCAGGTTAAAACCCTGATCTTAGTTATGGGTTTTTTGGTGGTGGTGGTGGTTTTTAAAGAATTTTCTAGTTACTTTTATAAACTAGGAAAAAAAGTATTTTCTTTGTACTTTTTAAATGGTATTTGTCAAAAGACTACTCAAACAACTGGAAAAAGGATCATAGATCTAAATACTATATCACTTCTTCAACAAAAAGGGGAGGAAGAAAGAACAATTTTCCACATTATAGTGTCTTGACTCTAGCTCCAATAAAGTTTTTTGGTCAAGGAAACAAAACAGGCATTTTTTTGGAGCTCATTCACCTAAGATGTGCCACTTTCATACAAAAGGCTGTAAGAGACAACATAATGGAGCATACCAAGCAAGGATCACTTCTAGCAGTTGAATGTGTTAGGGTTTGAGGGTATAGAGGCCACACTTTGAAGGACAGACAGGCCAAAGAAACAGCAAACAAGAATGTTAACAAATGGCCTGGGAAATGGGACAGAAGAGTCTGTTTCAAGAAACAAGGTAGAGCACTCATAAAGGAAATTCAGATAGTTCAGGTTAGGGAGGGGGAGATTCCCAGGTGACTTTCTTCCCAAAAGGTTTTCTCATGAGAGAGGAGATAGGAGCAATTCTGGGCTGCATCAGCTGAACTCTGCAGCTCCATGAGTGGCAGCTACACTTGTAACAGGAAAAAGTTAAAGGTTGCACTTCTTGGAACCTCTCAGATTTACAGGGCAAGCACTGCAGACCATCCCAGCCACAGCCAGGGAACAACAGAACAGCCCAGGATTAGTTTATCTGTATTGCACCAGCAGAGCAGGGCAGAATAAGAACTACAAATGGGATGGTGTGGGAAGAGCAGTGCAGGGGTGGTCTTTAATAGGTTAAGTGTGTCAGAAGGGGATCTGCTAGCAATTGCAGCACCTTATGTAACACAAAGTTATTCACTATTTCACATCATGTGTCTACAGAGTGTCATTTCATATAGTTATATTAGTCATTTTATGATTATAAAACTACAAATTCAAAAGAAAATGTGGATACACAAAATTACCCCAATCTGAACACGCAGTTCTAACAAATTATTTTGACAAGATGTACTGACTTTTTTCAGAAAATACAGTGCTTATATTAGCATACACTAGAATTGCATTTTCACATTATGAAAGAAAGGCACATTAGGTTTGTTAAGCACCTGAATAAGCAGTAAGATCCCATGTTGATCATGTCATTTCTCTTAAAATTACTTTTATGTTTTTCTTTAAAACCAAGTGTATTGAAGAAAGTCATTGTTATACTCCTACAAGGCAGTAACATGTTTTCCAAATCCATGAGGTCTGGGTCAAAGTAGTAAGTGATAACAAATACCTAATTAGCAGTGTCATTACCTTGATCAAGTGTTATTCAAGATACTGCTATTGTACAGCAATATCTAAATCATCTCTATGCAGCATCTTTCCTAATTTTAAACTTGTCATCTCTTCCATTTCACCCCCATTCTTTTAAGTTTCTTCTCTTCCACCAACCTTCTGTTTATTCTGTCTGCAACACAACCAAGATCATGATCCTAACTGGAGTTTTTTAATGCTTTGTTATCTAGGCTTGACTACAAAATTCTACAGACATGATACTTGACTTGAAATACTGATTTGTAATGCAGAACCTCTCCCCTATGCTTAAAAATCTTTGCACACTGTCTCTATAAGGAAAGATACCACAGAGTCCAGCTATTCCAGTTTTGTACAGAAAATCATTAATACTGCCAGATGCACTTCTAGCTGCCACAGCAATGTTACCCTTTTAGAGATCCCAAACAGGGACCCTTCACCCTCCTCTCCTACCTGATGGTACTGGATGAGCCTCAGCAGCATTGACACTACCACCTCCTTCTGTGTTTCCAGCTCTTTTCCAGCATCAGCTTTATTTGTTCCTCTTAACACAAAGAGATCATGAACAATGGGTTGCAGAGCTGGTATTGCTGAAATGAGATGTATTTGTTTTAGCATGAGACAAGTCACTCCTGAACAGTGATTTCAGCTACTAAAAGTAAACCAGGCTCTAGTTCACTAAAGGTTTTACCCACACCTAAAAAGCCAAAAAAGCCCACATTTATCATGCATAACGGTGGCTAATTTTCTACTTCTCATAAAAAACTAAATTATGGACACATTTGTCCATTCTCATAGAGCTAAAAAAAGATATATTTATGAAGTATTTCTCAGCTTAATCACTGGAAAGTATGAGAGAAATGCTTCTACTTAAAGGCTGAAAGTAGAAGGAAAGGGAAATAGACTAAAAATAAAAATCAAACCCTTGAACATACTGCTGTGCTGTGAACTTAGTACCTAATGAAGTTTCAAATAAAAGCTTTACTGTAATTATGTATGAAGCAAAATGTGGGGCAGCAGTGTTAGTAGGATATAATAAACTAAGGAATTGAGAAGTATTTCATGTCTTAAAAATTTAAAAGCTAGGGTCTTCTGGAACAACCAATACAATTACAGTTTTTTATAACTTAGTAGTCAACACTGCTTTTATTCCTGAACTATTACTAATACTAGTGTTGGTGCCTTTTCTCTTTCTTTTTTTTTTTTTTAATAAATTTTTTTGTAGAATTACCATGTGTAACAGCTTTCCTCCCACTGGCCATGATACCATCACACAGCTGAATGATCTTGGGAATTCCAATTATCTGTTTGGAATGATATCGCTCATAAGACAGCAACACCAGGAAAAAGAAGATATTAGGAATAATAGCTTCAGATTCCCTGAAAACAAAGCAAAAAAATTAAAGTGTCAAGTTGGAATTGCACCGATTTGTTCAGCAAAACCCAATCTTTTTACAGTCAGGTTTTGTTAAGAAAGTGTTGTTCTGTTTTTATACAGTATTTCTATAATTTTTGTGCCCTGTTCTGTACTGTGATTTGTTTGGTTTTTTTTTTCCCCAGGGATTTCTTTCAAGCTTCAACCCTTACTGTTACTAATATTGTAACATATTGTCTAATGCACATGATATGTTGGATAATTTCTGTAGAAGATCCACAGAGAAAAAGCAACTTATCTCTTCATTAAAACTGAAGTGTGAGATAAAACAGAAATAATTGACAATAAAAATTTCACTGCCTTGCTTATGATCTATTAGGTCCTATACAATGTGCACCAGGTAACCAGAGTACATACAGATTCACTCTGAATCCACAATAGGAAGAAATAGTTCTCCCTTAAGCAAATGAATCTAGCAATGAAATGGTGATTTCTGAAAGCACAGCTTTGGCAGGGGAAATAGTCTTACAGTATCAAAATGGAGAAACAGAATAACACAGTTGCAGATTATTATTATTTTTCATGTTACTTCCTGACTTCTTCAATCACCTAAAACATCTGAAAGGGTTATCACTGGAGTCAGAGAATAAACAACCACACTGCTCAGAAGGGAACACTCCCTTTCTCATTAGGGAGAAATAACCATCAAATCTAATCACTACTTGTTTCAGAACAAGACAGTTGTCAACCCTCAGTCTTCAAAGGATCTTTGCTAATTTCATACCTGAACTGTCCTACTTCAATGTATTCAAACTGCTTTAGCACAAATCCAATAAACACCTAAAGAGAGAATAAAGTGTGCATCAGAACAGAGATATTAATTCCCATTTGAAACCATTTTGACAGTTATAGACAGGCACTGAAAATCACTTGCACTGTTATGAAATGTTCCCTCTACAGTTACAGAAGACGAAGAATCCTGTTGATGTTACAGCTTATTACAGTTTGCATGACCTTATGCCACATTTTACCTATAGTCTGTATATTTTCAAGTATAATTTCATCCTTCACTCATGTAACACACTATTGGAGGCATCACAGTCAAGAAGTTAAGAATCAGCCAAAAATCTAGATCTAAACCAAGACAAAATCCAAAGTATTTATGCATTAAAAAGAATTATCTCTGTATGAACTTACAGAAAAGTTAAGGATTGCAAATCATGCTAGTTTATAAACCTGAAAATACTGTAGTAAATAAAACACTTGTAAATAAACCACTTAATTGTTCCGTTACAAATTCACTGCTTATATGGACAACCACACAGACTACTGTATTTGCCACTAGCTCCCCTCACTGCCATTAACATCAAACAGTAGCTGTCAACCATGATGCTCACTGTCACTCATAAGGAGTCCATACTCTCAGTATGGCAAGAAGGTATTTCCATTTGTAAATGAAGGGGTTTTTTATTCCTAAAGCCAATCTGATGAACAGTTCTTAAATAGTTACTGCAGAACTTAGTAATTTAAAAAACCCATAAGTTTGAAGCTATTTGGATGCAAGGGAAATTGAGTCTCACCCTCCTTTAAGTCTTTGCTTTCACCTATAGTAGAAAGCATGGACTGATGGAAATTTTTGCTGCAAATGTTAATTGAGCCTGTTGGAGAGATCCCTGTATGTCAAATCTGCAAATGTGGTGAGGTACCAACCTGATCTGAATCCAGCAGACAGTAGTTGACTCGCAGTTGAACCAGTTGAGCAAGCAAGTCTAGAACTTGTCTCTGCAGCTGTACCGACGTGGTTGTTGTGTATTGTTTCAATGCTTTTATGACAAGGGGTTCAAATAAACGAATGTGATTGTGAATAGCATTCTGTAATAGAGAGATTTTAAAGTAATCTAACATCTGAACAGGTCTCTGATTCAAAGCCAAATTAGTTTTAAAAGGAGGAAAACTTTTAAATCTAAGGTACAGCTCTTTCAGGAGAACACAGATACAAGTACCTTATCAGCACGATGTTTTGCTGCACTGGAAATGCTGGTTTTCAGCTGTGTGGAAACTTTCTGCAGCACATCAAACCATCTGTTACAAAAAAAAAAAAAACAACAAACCACACACACATTTAAAAAACCCCCAAACATAGTGTTCTTAGATGCATATTATTTTGCAAATGCCAACTTATCTAAATCTACTTGACTGCTTCAAGAATCTTAGTAAAACCAAAGAGCAGACACAATCTGCAGTACACTTTGATCAGATCTCATGGATTTGTAGACAAACATAGTAGAGAAAGATTTTCTAGCCTTTTCTTAGTCATCCTTCTGCATTTCCTTTAAGACTATTGACTATTTGCTGTATTTAGAAATTAATTAAATACTTCTGAATGCAAGCATTTAAAACTATTATGCTTTAAAAAAAAAGCAGTGATATGCATTTTAATGATTTAGCTTTTCTTTGGAAAGCATGTTAGTGATAACTGCATTCAGGATACCCTCACCAAGACAAGTTACTCTGCTGAAGTCTGTGATTTCAAGTTACAAAGCACCCCTATGATATTCACAGTAAGAAAAACACTAACAAGAGACTAATTCAAGTTAACACTGTATCATAGGGGAAGAAAGTTACCCTGAAGCATCGTGCTCCTGCTCAGCCTGAACCATGTTCCTCAGACTGGCATCAGCCAGGGCCTGTGTAAAGTGTGTGTACGGTGCCATGAAGCAATAGTGGTAGAGACCAGGCCTCAGGTTGGAAGAACCCAAGCGCTGAGCTTTGCCTTGAGCTTTGCTGGGGTTTGAAGACAAGCCATCGTACTGAGAAGCCAGATTTGTCCCAAACAATGTTTTCAATAACTAGAGAAGAAAATTGGAAGGAAAAAAAGAAAAGTTAACATTCCAGGAAAAAAAAAATCTTGACTCCTTATCTTCTCAAGGGACTTCAGAGAAAAAGTTGAAATGCAGGCTGTGGATCAGGTACTCAAAAGACACAAAGACAGAAACAAGCTAGAAAAAGAAACAGTCCATATCTTACCCAAAAAGATATGATTAGTTTTGCAACTGAAGCTATTCACTTGTGACAACTCCAAATAGTCTACTGAAGATTGCCTCTCACCCTAATCAACCTTCGATGACTTGAACCTAGGTATTTAACTGGATGCCTGCAGAAATCCATCAGTAGGGCAGTTCTTGGCTTTCTACAGTTTTTTGATGCAGTTAACTGGGCAGAGAATACTTTAGGTCGGGTAAGAAACAGGCTTGTTTTCTGAACATTAGCTAAACAGTTCTTTGATTGGAAGCAGTTCAAGAAGAAGCTATATTATTTAGATAGTATCAAGTTACAGAACAAATAATGAAAATGAGAGAAAACATGCTCTCTTCGCTCCACCTGGGCCAAGGTTTCCTCATACCACTTCCCTTAAAAGCATGGCCAGTCTTGGTATCCAACTGAAAGCCACAGGACATCAGGATTATCATGCAAGTAACACAGAAAAACTACCTTCTTACCTGCTGTACACATACAGTTGCCATTGTTGGTTCTCTGTTGAAACATGATTTTAGATACCCCAAAATTTCTTCTACACACTGGAAAATCAGAAAAACAAGTGCCCTTAATTGCATTTGTTTCATTGGATAAAACATTACAGTGAAAAGTGGACAGTAACACAGGTTTTTGTACTAAGTAAAACTACACTAATTTAAGGGAAAGCATGGAAGTATGTAAAGAAGTAAAAATGCAGGATTTCTCTTGTTAACTTAAAATACGACAATGCCTAACACTACAGTTAAAGAGAAAAAAATATCAAGAAACAGGAGAGGAAGGAGGGAAGTATGTCTTCTGACATTTTGTATATTTAAGCATATTAATATAGCAAGAATGACTGAAGGCACACCATTTGGCTGGGAAGAAAAATCCCCACATGAAACTTAAAAAGTAGAAAACTACTCCAGTTTTCAATGGCAGCAATTTAACCTGGAAAATCTGCTTTAACACTCTACCCAACATTGTAGCAGCACAAGACTTCTAGGACTACTGTCTCTTTCAAATGTAGAAATTTTGAAATCAGTGATATGTGCTTTCTCCCAGCAAGGACCATGGATATTGGACAAGTTAACTACAAAAGAAAAAATGTATACCTTTCCAATGTCCTGAAGAGTAGCAAGTTCCAAGATTTGAGACAGAACATCTAAGGCAGACCGTAAGAAACATCCAAACTTCTCATTACTGTTCTGGAGATCCAAAGTAACCTGTTCCCAGAAAGTAAAGCCACACTTTTTCTTAACAATTACTTGATAAGGAGATAGAAATTACTGGAAGAAGTGGGTATTGACACAAAATGATATTTTGCCTAAAATTTCAGTTTATTTCAATCAACACTACTGACAGCTTAGACTACCATATGAATTGTTGGAAAAGGACTTCATTTTGACTAAGAAAGGGATCTTCTAGCTTGAGGAAGTCAGATCACCTGGGAAGGCCTAGGATATCGACAAGCAGTGGAGTAGGGATAACACATTTCTTAGAAACACAGCAAGTGTAAGAAGAACACAGTCCTTAAACTGTACATGTCAGATGACCAACTCTCTAGAGAATGCATTTTCTATTGCCTGAAGGAACAAGGAAAAAGCTTCCCCATCCTGGACTGAAGTGTGGAGAGAACAGACAGGGGGATCTCTTTGGCACTGCCAAGCCAGTGGAGTCATTTGGCACCAGCAATAACAGCAGAGAAACAAGCAAGAGGTTGGCTATGACCATCATGGGGTTTTGTTGGGTTAGTTTTTGGTTTTACTGGTGGTAGTTGTGATCTTTCTTTCAATTCTTTTTGTGTGTATAAACTGTTTACTCAGGTAAACAAGTGAGCTGACAGAGGCAGAGCCATCTTTAAAAGAAACTAAGTGATTATCCAGCCCCACTACAATTCAAACAAACAATACCATGCAGTACCTTGTAATTAGCATGGGTTGCTTTCAAGACATCGTATAACTTCAGGTAGGATGGAAGGTGATAAAAGCTTCCTACTGAAGATGATTTACTTGTTGGAACAGGCCCAGTGGCATCAGCTTGCCTAGTAGCTTAAAAGGATATCACAGATTAGCACAAAGTGCCTTTACTAGGTTGCTCATGACAAGTACACTCAACATAATTTACCACATCTGCATTATTGGACAGCATGATCTTTTCAATGCACATGCAATATTCCAAACTGCAAAAACACACTGCGCAGAAATAGAAAATGAACAGCATTCCAGTGAACCAGCCCACTGAGGTGAGAGTAATTAACCCAGAGGGCTTATTACTGAAGTGCATGTACAATTTACAAAACAGAATTAACATGTTTCCTTCATTCTTTACTAAGGAAAGAAAAGGTTTCAAGATTCTGAATCTCATTTCCAAAAGCAATGTCAGCCACTCTGCTGGAAAGCAACTTTAAACTTCTTTAAAGTAACATATGTGCAAAAATTACTTCTGCTAATAGCTGAGTAAAAGTGAGGAAAAGGATTCAGCAGAGCTTTGTTTCTGAAAAGTACAGTTAATTTTCATAAAAAACCAGAACATACAGAAATCCCCACCCACAGCTGCCCTTCCAGCAACGCAGGACTGAAGAGGACTTCTGGCAGCAGGTCTGCCAGCCTCCTGAACTGGAACTCCAACAGGAGTGTGTCTCTCTCTGCTCTCCTTTTCTTCTCTCTGCTATAATCACATGGTGTGGGGTTGGGAGATAGAAAGGCTTACAGCAGTGAGTGTGCCTACCTGGACTTGATTCACCCCCCTTTTTAGGGCTCATTGGCACAGATGCCTGTTCCACAGACTCCCTCTCTTTCCCCTTTCTCCGAATTGGACTAAGAGAAGGTGGGTTTGTGAGAGAAGGCAATGCTGCCTAGAATCAAAAGAAGCTTTATTAGTTTTGTAAGCACTAGTTTTTCTTCTACAAAAATACAAGTATGTTCTTCTTCTGTTTAAACTCCCCTTTATTTGACTGTCAGTTAAATTAAAATGTCTCAACTCTCAGGTTCAGGACATGAGTTTCCTGTGTGAAAAGGAAACAGTTTAATATATTCCCTGCTTTATTTTCAACTCCATCAGAAGCCAATGAGATTAAATTAGAGTTCAATGACTGCAGTTTGACTCCAGATAAAGGAGTGTCAAAATTATATTCACACACTTTTAAAATATAAAGAAATTACTGAATAATACTGTCTTACAGTTTCTAAATCAATCTCTAAATGTACATGCCTCAAAAAACCCTCAAAATAACCCCCCAAACCTGGATATGAGCTGTTTCACAAATGAAAATATTTTACAGGATATTCAGAAGAGTTATTTTTAGCCCCAAAAGGAGCTCAGTGCATTAGAACCAGCCAAGCAATCCAAAAGTCAGCATATTTCCCAGAGTATGCAATCCAATTCTCCACTTTATTTACTTCTCATTGAATTAATGTTTCAAGTGAGGTCACCAGAATAAAAGATTCAAAAATTAAGGTAACATTTTAAACACTGCAGAACTAAAGAAAAACTTGTTAAGTGGAAGAATAATCTGCATGTTTTTTTCATGGTACTTGTTTTACTACTCAGAGTGGAGTCATATTATCAAGGAATTAGTTACCTGTATAGAGTCTAAAATGTGAAGAGGTCTACAGCACAACAGTATTTAAATGACACAATTTTATTTATTTATTTTTCATACCTTTACTGCTGGACCAGGAGCAACATCATCCATCACATGTGCACAAATATTAATGACCTTGAGCAGATGAGAAAAGAGCTGTTCTACTAAAGTGACAAGAGTTCGATCTGCCAGAGCTGGCCAGGGCTCCTCCTGCTTTGCAGCACCTTGGTTTGAGTCTTCTTCAGCACTCCAGGGATTCTTTAAGCACTTGGGAGCACTTGCTGCAATTTCAGGAAACAGAAGACAAAACTTGGAATTAAGCATCAGAGAATTTGAGAGGCATATACGGTCAATCTGTATATGAACAGAAATTCAATCAGAAATTCAAAGCCAGGAGTAGCTGCATAGTTTTAAACAACAACAACAAAATGTGAGTTCTCTGTACCCAGCCTGTACCAAGCACACTGCACCTGCCCTTTGGCAACTGGAGCACAATTGCAACTCTTGCAACAAAGAGGCAGCATCTTTTCAAACCTCCTAGGCACCAATTCCTTCTTTATTTCTTCTGTTTAATCTTCCAAGTATTTCATTGCATACAACCAGAACAGAGTGAGATAGGGGCCTTCTAATGCTAACAGTAAAAATATTAGGACAACCCTACTTTCCTTGTCCTGCCTTACCTGCAAGCAAGTTTCCAGTCAAAATCAAAGCATCCTGATGTGCTGAGAGGTCCAGTGGGAACCACGCTGATGAAAGGAGAGACAGGACCAAGCCAGCCATACCAATGGTGCAGCCCTTCTGAGCCTCATCTGAAGAACTTGGCTGGGAAACACTGGAAATTTAATTTTGGAATGTCATGACTTTTTTCCCCCTTTTTGTAAATTTAAAGTCTTAAGAAAATCAACAGTCAAGTAAATGGCTGATCTAAAGAAACGAAATCTGTACTACAGAAATACAGATTTAAACACTCAAACGCAACTTTAAAAACCAATCTGCAGCAGAGACCTGACAATACTCTGGTTTCTTGAAGAGCTATTACCTTTTTTTTTTTTTCTAAGAGCAAATATCAAAGCTATAGTGACATCTACTGATAAACTGAAGAACTCTCTATTTATTTGCTATCCACTATGGTCCTGAACTATCTTCAGTTAAGTCTTGTGCATATATGCAAGGTAGAGATTAGAGACATTAGCTGTAGTATTGCAATGTAACAAGATACAGCTTTTTAGTGACAAGAAAATAATTAAACAATTCCATTCCATCCAATCCTCTATCTTTTTTGAGTGAACTCTATCCAAGATTGCAATTTGTGGCTGTATTTTTTATTTTCTTTGCCATTTATAAAACCAGATTTTCCCACAGAAGTGAAGTTTGAGAAAGAGCAGGCAGAGATCACCAGATGTTTGGCAGAATACTCTGTGAATTACACAAGTCACTTCAAAGCTATAAGACCTAAGTACTTCTCTTTCTTCCAGGAAAAGACCTTATGCTACCTCTAAATAACGGGAATCTTTCAAGATATATTTAAATTAAAAAAACCCTAAAATCTAACACAGTCACTCTGATCTGTAGAGCAATTTCAGAATATAAAATTTACAGTACATACAGCTATTATTTTGACAAAGCTACAGAGGTAATTACAGTGCTTTCATTTGCTTTTTTAAAGTGTTTTCATAGGCAACTGTTATTTACTTTACTTATTGTGAGAAATTCATTACTTAATCCATGTTGAGCTGTACAGAGTTGGAATGCAGCAGTTGCAATAACTTCTTAATCCTAAAAACAACAATATTAAGATAGGAAGAAATTTGGGCAAAATTCTCATGTTACTATCCATGTTATTATATTTTATTATCCAGAATGATAAATTTCCATATCATTCCACAAAAATAAAATTACAATCCAAATTAGTATAATCATTGGCCAAAAATTAGTAAAGAGGAAATGTGAGGAAAAGGCAAAGGCTATGACATTGCATCACTCATGAATAGTAGATGCATCTTCAAACCAGCATTTTTCAAGCTGGGTAGAACAGAAAATGTTGTTGCAATTCTGCACTGATTTTATTTTCCAGTTAAGTACTGATCATATCCTAAATTACTTCATTTGTTAAAACTGGACCTATAGTTCAAGACACCTTTACACTGCATATACAGAGCACACCACACTTGGGGCCAGCAAAGGGAGCAAGGGCCTGCTGACAAGAAAAGCAGCTGAGGGAGGGTTGGTTTTCTGGGTTTGGGGTTTATTTTGTTTTTAAAATAAGCCAACATTTTGCAATCAAGTAGAATAAGAGTAGAGACACAATGACAACAAAAATCCAACACAAATTATGTTAAATCTATGCAGAAACCAAACAGCTCCACATGTGCACATCTCCAGTAGCCACTTCCACAGCTCATGGGGTGCAGCACATCAATAATCAGAGGCAGAATCACAGCTTTAGGCTCATCCCCCTGTACAACTACATCCTGTAGAAACTCTTCATAATGTAAGTACTTTTGGACTATCATATATTACCTACATTAACACTTCAGTATTAGAGATACCTCATTTGCTGTTCCCTCTCAGAGTGCCAAACAAGAACATTTTAAATGCATCTGACACTATTACAGAAGCAAAGATGAAACAGCTTCCTACTGTTTTTCAATATAAACATGAAACCAAGATGAAAATTACAATGCTCAGCTTTTAAAGAGATACTACAAGACACAATACCCCAAAGATAAGCATCCTTTCAAAAGCAAAACAAGTTTTCTCCTCTAACTGATTTCACAGATGCTGACTATATGCATTGTTCCATTACAGCATCTGCAGCCAATCCCTGTAACAGACACTGTGGTTCCAGGGATGACAAAGTGCTGGCACTTAATATCCTGACAACCTGGTGTTATCATCTTTTGTATTGTGTATAAAGTTCTTAAATATCTTCAAGATAAGCTTAACAGCACAGATCTAAACCAGGACTCCCAAGGACCAAATAAGTACACTTCTGGTTTGCAAACATGACTTTCAGAAGCTTCATCAACAAATGAGGGAACATACCCACAGTGCCATCCCACACTCCAGGTGCAGACTGGAAATGTTGTGGAGAGAAGACACAAAGCTTCACAGCAGCCAAACTGAAAAGTTAACACCAAGAACTGAATTAGTTTCACCACTGGAAGAGTTAGCAACATGGTATCTTAGGACTGAGAATTAAATCTACTGCTATTGCCATTGTCACAGTACAAAAGTTGCAGATACAAATACAGCCAAAAATAATAAAAAATAAAGCAAGCATGGAAAAAAAAGAAAAGAAAGCCACCACAGCAAGAAAACTCAAAAGAATTCATGTGCAAGAAAACACATATAAGAAAACTCACTGTAAGTGCTCTTGTAGTGGATATTGTCAATGCATGGGAAATTGCTGCAATAACCCTTGAAAGGTTGTTTTCCATAGTGACATCTGTTGGACTTTGCAGCATATTGTAACCTCTGTATGTTCTGAAATAAAAATATTTATACCATTAAAACATACAGTTACAAAAAAAAAATCCCTATCAAAAATTATTATGGCTTAAATTACTATTAAATATTTCACAGATTGCTTATAACACACAAAATCTGAAAATACTCTAAATACAATCTTTTAATATTTTTGTTTCTGTATCAGCAAAATGCTATTTAGCTCATAACTAAAACCCCTTTGTTAGCAAACAGAAACAGTAGATCAACTCTCAATATCTAACTAGATACTTGAGAAATCATCTATAATTTAATATTAGTCTTTCCTTTTGCTCAAATCCATGTAACATTTTTGCATGCTCACAAACTTTGGATTATTGCTGTAGAAAAAGCTTGGTTTCTATCCAGAATAACAGTGTCCACAAAGTTCTATTGCTTCCATACTATAGGATACACATCTTAAGTGACAAGATCAAGGATCATATATCAAAAAGGTATATAATGAAAAACTTGTATGACAAACTGATAGAAGCAAAGAGACCCTATAACTATATACAAATATAAGACAGAAAAAGTTGGCAGCAAAACACAGCAACAAGATCACACTATCAAAATTAGAATTTGTTTTTAAATTATAAAGGGAGTACACACTTCTGCAACCACAATCATTAAATAGTATGTGAAGAGTTATAAATTTGGATCAACATACCTGAAGAACAATTAACATACATAAAATTAGCTTGAAAATCTGCACTGAACTGTGCAATTTAATGGAAAAGTAGGGTGACTTCAGGATGGAGAGAAGAAACTTTATCTCAGAACAATGACCCTTTGTGGTGAATGTGGGAGCACATCACCAGTAACTCACACACAGTTTAGTCTTAAAACACAAGTCTGCTGCTGTGGAGCTTAAAACTACCACAGGTGCTCCTACAGTCTAGAAAAAGAATTCATAAGCACATGGATTTGCAGGATTTACCTACAATTCTAGGCATTACAAAGTGAAATTTGGGTCTACATTCCTGTTGAAACAAGGCCAGACAGGTAACATACCTGGTGATAGTGCTCACTGCAAAGTGGGACGGGGGCTGCGTTTCATGCATGAGCAGTTTCAGGTAGACACTGCTCTGGTCTCGTGCCACTGCCACAACTGGGTCAGCCTGGCCTTGATCACAGTTATAAAACAGCTTTGGAACAAGCCTTAAAGACAATTGTCAAAGAGAAAAAGTATTATTCAGGTATTGTTTCATACCCAAATTAAAGTACATTTAATATACAGTTCAGCAAGCTGCACATGCTAATTACACATATCAAATTGTAAATAAAAACTGGTACCAAAACTCTTTAAGCTGAATTAATCTTTATATAACTGCTTTTCATTACAATCAAGGAGCTCAGATCAGGACAAAGGAACTGCTCCAGACATATGCTAACCAAAAAAAAAAAAATCTTTTCTGGAGATACCTCCCTACACATACAACAAACACTTACCTAGAGTACTTCTCTCTTAGTGTTCCCTGACCTCCCCAGGTATTTTTCCCATGAATATCTGTATCAACTGAAAACTAATTTGTACCTGAAAAGAATGATTTCTCACCATCTGATTGCTATGCAGCAAAACCTACAATAAAATTCAGTCTTCTTGAAAAAGCTGTATTTTCAACTTATGTGAAAAACTACTGTATACATGTTTTTGTAATTTCTTTGGCAGTACTTCCAATGAATGTCCATACTGAATGCTTCAAGGGGTTTCTGCAAGCTTGTAGGAGCTTTCTTGGGCAGATAAGTCTTTTCCAAATTCAACACACCTCCTGTCACTAAGTCAGCATGAAGTTAGAAAAAAACTTCAACTTGTTACCACTCAGTTAATAAAATAACTCAATTTCATAATGAAGCAACAAACTCTATGATGCAGCAGTTCATGAGCTGCTGAGCTGCTTTGGAAATACAAATGGTTTCAGTGTCAGAACTTTGAAGGTTTGGTTGCCCTTTATTTGTTATTAGGTATGGACAGCAATTAATAGTATGAAAAACCTACACAAGAGACTTCTCTGACAATCAAATATACCATGAATTCAGTATTACCTGTGCCCAACTTCTTTAAACATAAAATTTAAGTCTTTGAATTCTAATAGATAAACTATCAACGAATCCTTACTCTTTGGTGCATTTATCTGTACAGCTGCAATTGTAGGTTACAGGAAACATCTGCTTTTTAAACAAAATTAGGTGCTGCACTGTAACCAGTGAGCACAAGAGTTTTAAGACACATTACAAATGATCACATGAAAACTGCAATGGTTGGGAGTTTGGACAGATGTGTAGAACTGCAACATTTTAAGCCCATCAGCCACTGTCAGGATACTGAACAAATCACTTCAGCATGCAGAAAAACATTTTGAAGAAGTTGAAACTAAAGTGACCCTCAGAATGAAATACATTCAATACAAATGTAATTGTAATGCTAACAGAAAGCAAAGTACAACTGCCTGATGAATCAGAATGATACATGTTCCAGGTACTGTAAAGATGCACTTGTTTCCCACCTCTCATTTAAACAAATACATACATGTGCACACATACATACGTGTATGTATGTGTATAAAAAACACCTAAGTGATTATATTAGTTATAGGTACATATTAATATGAAAGTATCTTTCTAAACCATTTTTCTATAAATGAAAATGCCACATATACCTCATCAATGAAGCTGCAGCTACATGTCTCACTCTTGGATCTTCATCTCCAAGCAGACTTATGACAACATTATCAAGTACTCTCTCCTGAAGTTTTAATAGCTAGAAAATAAATTTACGCAGTAAATAAAGCTCACTGAACATTTTCATCATTTGACCATATTGCTAAAAGAGAGTTAACAAGTGAGATTTCATCTGTCATACAAGTTTGCAAGACCATCTTTACCTTAACACTGCCCATCACAGTATCTATGTAAGTGCCAAACTTTTTTAAGTTAAAAAAACCAAACCACAAAACACACACACGCACCAGAGAACACAAAGATACTTGAATCTCCATAGTATATTCCCAACTGTACTAAGTTTCAGAACATGAGTCTGTTTACACAAAAAATACTTGCAACAGCTATCAGTGTTGACAGAATTTAAAAACAAAGTGATGACATTGCACTGGTACCTTAATCTAAAAACACAATACACTGATTGAATAATTTACTTACACCAGTATAGTGATGAATGCCTCTGTGCAAGCTCTCAGTTTTTCCTTCCAAGAAGCTGACTAGCCTATTATAAAATAGAATTTAGAGTACATCAGTTAACATTATGTGCTATTTCTTCTTTCAGTGCTCTGAGGGTTTTTTTGGTTTATTTTTTTGAAACACCATTGTAGGGCAAATGTAAGCAGTAAACACTTTTTGCTACCTCTAGAAAAGGTAAGCTGTTTGTTAAACTACCATCTGGCTAGTGTAACTGAAGAAAAGTACTCCTTCTGTTAAAAAAACCCATTACTTACAGACTGTGATTCTAATTGTATTTTTTCCCCATGCATAGAATAATCAGACTAATTTGAAAAAATTGTTACTATATCCCAAACATCACTATTCACAAAGAGCCCACTTTTGTATGACTAAGGATAACCTGAAGAATTTTCATATAAACCTCTTTAGTCTTTGAGCTTGGAAGAACCCCTAGAGAATGAGGGAATTCAAGAAAAGGAATTCAAGCAACATTTATTTCAGTATTAACAGAAACTGAGCAACTACAAAGAGCTGACAACAGAGAACAAGTCAGGGACTTTCTCTTTAAAAACACACACAACTGGACAACAACCAAAGTCAGCTTCCCAATTACATGGCTCCTCTCTGATTACATATTCACAGAAGACTTGATACAAGAGACCAATGAACTAGAAACTCCTATACAGTGTTGCTAGGAGTGGGCTTGGTTGTGAAGTCAGTGGTAACTTGACAAAGAAATTCATATATTCCATATAGGACTGACTGGTCTGATTCAGTTTTATGAAACCCATTGATGCTTCAGAAGGAATTGCCCCATTACAGCTCCAGTTTCTTAGAGATCTCTGCACTTCAGCTACCACACCCATGGAAAAAATACAAACACTCACCGAAAATCTACCTCTGCAAGCGTTTCCAGAAGTTCTGTCCTTACAAGCCAATACGAGCTGTTCTTCAGAGTAAGGAGGTCAACAATCAGCTGCAAACCTAGCTCACTGTAACTGCTACTGCATAAGCTCATGATGCAATGCTGAGAAGAAAAAACAACTTCCAGTTATATTATAGAAGAGGCCCTCCAAATAGAAGAAAAAGTGATCCAAAACAATCACCTGTTTTATTTAAATACAAAAAAGTTATTGCATAAGAGCTAGGAGAAGTACCAGAGCTAGGTACTTTGCAAGGCCAGAACACTTAGCTCCAGGTGAACTCCTAAAACCTGCTGCTGAAATTAAACTTTGGAGAGGAATGCAAGCATCACAGATCAGAGGGCAATCCTCCAAGGGAGGGGTTCACAGGGCCTAAACACCACAAGCACTATGTTCCCATCTGCTCAAAAACAGTCTCCTAATTTCCACAAAGTATTTTTAGACACCTGGTTTTTCAAAAAGTCATAGCTCCTCATTTTAACGTTCAACTATAGGTACAATGTATGATCTTTTGGAAAGGTTAAAACTCCACACTTCATGTCTCATTTGATTACACAAAATGTATTTTCTCGTTTGAGGATTAACAATCCAAAAGGCTTAGAACATTTCTGCCAAAATGTACAAAATCAGACTACATTGTATACTGAGAAAAAGAAAGAGCAAAGTTGACTAATATAAGTTGCCTGTATTGAACTAGTCTTCTAAAAAGCCATAGTCACAACTGTGTTCATACATGAAACCACTACACACAACATGAAGATCCCTGAACAGAATGTTAAAAAGACAGTCTCATTTACCTAACTGGATTTCCTTCCCTCAGCTGTATCACAAACCACTCCACTTCACACATAAGATCATACTTTCCATACACAAACTACCCACAGTTTACTAAAAGCTATGCTTTGCCTGTGTCAAGCAATGAAGCATTGCAAGTCAGCCACCCTGTGCCTCTCCTTGATAGAAGAATTTCCCTTGGACTTCAATTTGTCCCTGTTCTACTTTATTGGAAAATCTCTCAAAGACAGCTCACTCCTTCACCACTCTGCTTTTTCACCAAACACCTCCCATAGATTTTAGTATAGAACTCACACACTCCAAATTCCATTCAGCAATTCAGCTATCTCTATTTTTGCAATTGCCTGATGGATCGTTCACCCAATTTGAAACACTTTCCTGACACTTTCTTCACTTTTAAAAACTATTATTTCAGAAAATAATTACTATTTTACCTGTAATTTCTCACATTTAAATTCTGTTCTCCAAATACAGGCTACAGTTAAGTGGTTGCATGTTCACACTTCCCTCTTTAGGACTGACATCCTTTCTAACTCATACACTCATCCTACTGTTGGTTAATGTCACATTACAGCTCACACCAGTACATTTCTCACAAGAAATACCACAATTAGATTGTAATGCTACACAATCTAACCACGTGATTATTTTCCATCTGTTTATTCCTCTATTTCTGTGCCAATAAAGTTCTTGGGGAAGAAAACATTCTCTGCTCCATGTTTATACATCTGTGCATAGTAGGATTCCAGTAATGAATCACAACCCTGTGATCTGTGGTGGTGCAAATAAATTATTGCTGCTTACCCTCACGGCTGTACAAGCCAGTTTGCAGGTAACAGAGGACTCATCCTTCAATGTTTTTTGTAACAGAGGTATGCAGTCTATCAAGGAAAAGACATTTCCTAACAAAACAGAAAAAAAAAAGAAGTGTCAAGCAATGAAGCATTGCAATGTTACATTAAAAGACAAAAAGACATTCTTAAAATAAATTGTTACCTGTTGAGCTTCTGACATTTATTAGCCATTTTTCCACATCAAAGCGGGATTTTAGCAGAATGGAGTTGACAATTGTCCCACACAGAATGGCAGTAGCTCCTCTAATCTGGGGATCTCCGTGGTCAATGTAGTTCAGAATGTCCGATACATATTGCTCCTCTAAGAAAATAAGTTACAACTACTTTATTTTAAAAATACTAGTATTAGACTTTACTGCTTCCTAAAAATGTTTCAGTGGAGGTCTCAAGTATTGGACAGTCAAAGTCAACACATCCAAAATATGCCCACTTTTTTCTCCCTTTCTGAGTGCATGCAATCTACATATCAATCACACCATTCAGACCAATGATCACATATATAAAAACACTCGTGGTGCTGCATTTCAACTGTACACAAAATGTTCTGGGGAAATCTAAGAGCCATTTTGGTCAACGTATCAAATCAGCTGCACATTCCAGATCCCTGTGGTTCATTTGTAAAAATGAACCTAATGGCTTAGAAACCATCTATAAAATGGATTGAATTAAATTAGAAGAAAACATTCATAAGACAACTAAACCACTTCTATATAGCAGTTGTATTAAAACAGCTTCAACTTGTCAGAAGCTCTATAAGCTCATTCACTGAAACTTAACTCTTATTTCAAAAACACTCCCCCCCACCATCACACACAGCACGTTCATTCCAACTCATGCAATATTTGTTCACAAAATACTAAAGTGGGTTTGGAGTTTTCAGTACAGATGCTGCCTTACTTATTTGAAAACCCAAACACACTATTCAAATGGAACATGGGAACTGCAACATACCATACTCTTCTCCCATTGCCTCCAGGGGTGTTTTATACAGTTTGCTGAAGAAAGACTCAGGGTGAAGTGCAACGGCTGCTCCAACACAACTTACTGCCAGGGCTTTCACACTGACTCTCACATCTCTATCAGGAACTAAAGCTGCAGGGAAGAAATAAAAACAAGGAGGCTATTTAAAAGCTTCCCGAATTGTTTTTCATTTAATTAATAACACTGCATAAAATAAATAGCCTAACCTGGACAAGAAAAAGAAGGAGCAAGCAGTTCCAGTTTATCAGAGGCAGCAGCGATATATGGCTGCTTTTCTGTTCTCCCCAAATAAACTGTATTTGAAATGTTAAAATACAGCTGTAACATACTTCCAGCTCACTTCCCTCCAAAAACAATACATTATCTGGGCAAATGAGCAAGTAACAGTTTAGAAAGGGGAAAAAGAACAAACATCTTACATCAGTCATATATAATGATGGGAAAGCGATTGAGTCTCACAAAAAAACCTCAAGAATATCCAATAANCTACAGATTTGGTGCTTAGGGGCTCTCACAGAAAAACCTCAAGAATATCCAATAATGTCAAAACCAAGACAGAGCAAAATGACCACATTTCCAACTTTGCACATGGAGAGACACAGAGACAGAATGAATCTCAAAGACAAACTTACCTCCTTTGTCCCCAGTGAGCAGGAAAGAAGCCGACAGCAGCCTGACACAGTGCACCAAAGGAGCAGAACCTCTGTCAGTGTAGTGCCCTATGTCTCCCTTTACCCTGGAAGGCTGTTGAGAGCAAGTCACAATTTTTATACAGAGAAAAATTTATCTTCAAATAAAATATAAACACAAGACTTATAAATAGTGCATATCCCCAAATGTATAAAGGTTGTAACACAAAACGTGTTTAATATATATCTCAAAAAAAGGCCTCAAAACGTAATGTTCTGGGTAAGTTGATATCCAGTATCACAACCGGTTCAATTTCATCTGTAGATTTTTCTGAATTACCTAGACTTGCTGTTTGCAAATGAAGAGCCTGATAAACTGCTTGTTGCCACAACTTTGTAAACTTTGTAATTAAAACAATTTATTTCCAAGTTGTTTCCAAAGAAGGCTGATAGTCTTATGTAGTTTCACATCCAGAATTCCCCAACAGTTCAAGTTGATCTAACTCTGCCAGTTAGCTCCAGCTCAGACCAAGGTCCAAGAGTAAAATCAAAAAAAATGTAAGAGGGAATCAGTAACCTGTGGCTGGAACAGTACAAGGCTCAAAGACTAAGACATACCAACTTCTGAGGAGACCATGAAGTTACCTACACAGAGAGCAACCAGCACAAAGTCATTTCAAGTAATAAAGTTTCAGTGTAGCCTACTAATGCACAGATAAAAAGGGTTTGTGCCTCAACAGTGTGTGTTCCGTTAAGGATTTGCTGGTGATTGCATTTAAGATACCAACACTTATGTGTTCACCTTACATGAAATGAAATTCAGGCTATAACTCAGATTCCCTATGTAACCTTAGTTGCTTTGACCTATAATGAATGAGGTACATCACATATACAGGCAACCCACATTTACCACTAATTTACTTCATCATAACTGTATTTTCAATTTTTTTTAAACTTAGTTGCTTTAAATTTTGAAGCTGACCACTGTGACTACTTCTCACCTTGTTTTCATGATCAACAGCATCTGCTGCATCTTCTTTTGATGTAAATCTATCCACACTGCTATCAGAGGGCTGCCTACTATGGCTCATGGTTTTCAACAGGTGAGGCTGCTGAAGAGCTTTAGAAAAAGGCAATTCATGACACATCATTTCAGATGCAAACTAAGAGCACTTTAATTAAACTTAATTACACAAATATGAAAAATAAATTAGCAGTGATCAAAGTAAGTGATCAATGACAAGTGTTGAAATATATTCTTTATTTTACATTTCAATCTAGTAATTTGATTTTCCTATCCATTACATGAATCTTCACCCCCTTGGAAGTGCAGAAGCACCTGAACACACCTGTCTTAATGGTGTCACCAGACTGCTGCACCCCCATATTTATCAACATACCAATAGAAGAATTTCTGAAAGACTCTGATGAATCATCTTGGAGAATATTTGCAGCTTCATCTTCCTCATCCTGTAGCTGTCCAATTTGCATTCCAGAATACTGTCCTTCAGCGCCCTCCAAAACCTACACAGGGCAAGGAAAGGATTTCAAATAACTTAGCTTTACACACAGTATTAAAACCAAACATGCAGTGTTAGTAATCTAGAAATAATCTAAAAGCAAATATGAGCCTGATAAATATTAGTGAACAGCTGCATGCAAGCCCCAAGGCACTTCCCCTCCTCCTCCAGCCCTGGGCTATTGCAGGCCATGGCTCCATCTGGCAGTGCCCCAGCTGAGCCATGAACTCGGCCTCTGACAGGAAGAAAGTGGAACTCTCTTTCCATTGCTCCCTGCATCCCTCCTTGTTCCCTCATGGCAAACACCAATGTCTCTCTCTCAGCAGTTACAAATCACAACCAACACCTTTACTGCCACCAGCTGAACTTGGCCCTTGCTGTCAAACTCCTCCACAACCTTGCTCGTCCTAGATAGAGCAAACTGAGAACACACATATGTCCTTTAGGTAAGACAAAAAAGGACAAATAAGCTTAAACATATTTTCATTCCTTCATTTCAAAGCAGGGATTACTAAAATGGACTCATCTGGAAGAGAGTTTGACCCTTGGAACCAAGGAAATATATAGGCAGTAGGTATATGGAAAATTAACCATAAAAAATTAAAACTAATAACCAGAAAAATCAATCAAAACAATAAACAACAGTAAAGTAAAAAAGAATCATTTAAAAAGTTTTATCAGAAAACAAGATATTTCTTCAGTTACTTCCTGTCTTCATAAGCACCTGGAAATCGTTCATTAAAAACCTTTTGTGTGGCTAAGTTGGACAACCACTTAGTCTGTCAACTACGAAAAAATAATTTTACATGTAATTACTGCTTGTAAACAGTGACACATGTAACAGTCTGACAAGAATTTGCAATAAACACACCTTGTCAAAAAATGCCTGGTCACTGTGGACTCTGCACTGCCTCTATTTAATTCAGAGAGCAATTATTATCCTTCCTTTCGTTCTTGAATCCTCACACTTAAAGAAGTATTTACTTTCCACAATTATAAATTTACTTTTTTCTGTAGTACTAAGTGACTATCACTCTTTCAAAGTTATTACTAGAAAACTTAAGTTAAAAGGTTGATAATGTTTGAAAAATGCTTAAATTTTCCTCCTTTTGCATTTGCTGCTCTAGCTCCCAGTAACTGTATTTTTGCTGGTTTTATTACAAACTCACAATACACTTGTCCAAGAGAGATGGGGCAAGAGTGTATTTTAACATCTTAAAATAGCTATATTGTATGCACATTTCAGGTGTTTATTAGATATGTAACTGCTACATTAGCAAATCATGCAGTGTTCGACCATTATAGGAGAAGTCCTTTAGATGCAATAAAAAGGGAAAAAAAAAGATGAGTTGTGTTGCCAAGTGTAAAAGCACAGGCAGAAGGCAGTGTGAAGCATTATGTTCCAAAAATATTTATCATTCCAAATAGAGTGTTCACCCTTTAACACTTCCATTAACCCTCCTGCACCAAAACAAGTATTAATACATCTATACAAAAAGAAGGATATGCTACTTTACATTTATGTCACAACTTTGATATTACCATTCTTTCAGTGAGCGAAATCTGTTAATGCCTTCACATGACCTACCCAGTGAGCACACCCATTACAGCTCTCTAGTTTATTACTGCTGAAGTGAAAGTGTTAAAAGGAGGTCAAGCTCTCCAACAGGGGTGTGAGCTGCTGACCTTTCCACTGTTACTAGCTGAGGATTGAAAAGTAGAAGACGACTCCAAGTCTGGGCCCTCCATGGAAGAGCTGTGAGAAATGTCAGGCCCCTCAGCGGAAGGGGATCCCCCCTGTGCCCGAGGCACACTTACAATTTCCGAACTGTCCGAAGGGGTTACAGCAGAGTCTGGACCTTCTGTAGTAGTCTGAGAGCTATCACTAATGGGTGAGGAAGCCTGGGTACCATCATTCAAATCCATAGTGGCATCTGACTGGACAGCACTGATCTGGCTGGAACTTCGACTAAGCACCTCATCTTCTTCCCCTTCCGGGGCTGTGCTGGTCAAATCACAGCTTGGGAGGTCCACAGAGTCTGACTGCAAGGTGTGCTGGGAACGTGGCTGCTCGGTAATGATGTCGTGTCCTGTGGGATCAGCAGCTGAACTCCCCACTGACCCCGCTGTTGACACACCTGATGAAGAAGCCAGTTCACTGCTTATCTCGCCCTTCACAGAAGCTGCAAAACACACACATTTATGAGTCCATCAAGTGTTTGAACTTACTTCACTCTCAACATGGACCCATAGACTAAGTCACATATTAGACTAGGCTAAGGGCAGTGTGTAACTAAACAGTTAAACTATAGGTAGGAAAATTGGCATCTATAAGATGCCACCCCATCTACATCAGTAACTCCCATTAAAAAAAAATGAAGTCAAGTTCATTAAGTTTTACACTCAGACATTTGTTACCCTGTCTTTTGAGTGCCCATACACTTTCTCACCACCACAACACATCACTTTCATATTTTACACAGAGCAGTAAGAGAATGTATTTGCTGACTGCAGTGCTGAAGAGAAAGGCAGGTACCTGCAAAAGATGCAGCACTGACATCGGATCGGGTTTCAGAATCATCATCCAAGCCTTCTTCTTCACCAAGAAGTACTTTACCTGAGAAGTGATATTAAAAAAACCTTTAGTTTTCAAAATCAGGCAGTTTGAAATGCTGAACAGTTGGAAGTCAGAGGTAAAATTTATTTTTTAAAAAGTTTACCCAAATAATTTTTCATAGCTATGACAGGCAACAGATGAAAAAAAGAAAGGAATGAAGAAAGTGAACATCCAGTCCCTCACTAACAAGGAAAGAAACAGGTAGCAGTGACAAAGAAACAGTAATTTTATTTAAGTAACTTTGTTTAACAGTTTAACCATTCAGGAAACTACGAACAACTTTATTAACTGTAGTTTATTTTTGTGGACTACATTTAAGATCCCACTAATTTCACCAAGTATGTGCTGTTACTAAGGACTGGATACATGACATCTGGATGTCTGCCCTCAACTCAGAAGGGCACTAATGCACCACAAGTAATAGAATAAATAACCTCTTCTTCCTTAAGGCTATGAAAATTATCAAAGACTGCTTGCAGTTTGAGGCTTGGAACTCCAATGACAGCAGAATGGAAAAAGCCCAGGGGGAAGAGCAGTGCAGACTAGAAGCACAAGACAACATAAGTGAGACAGGGTGACGAACCATGGACAACAACCATTGAGAGCTAAGGATAAAAGCAAAAAAATCTTCAGAGAGGCTTTTGCTATAAGAAACCTGAGAACCACTTCTAACCTAACACAACCACTTCAGAGTTCTCTTACTCACAGAGCATTATCTATTTAAATTACAGGCAGTGGAAAGAGAAAGATACCTGCAGATGCACACTGCCTGGAAGCCAACCAAGGACACAATTGCACTGGAAAGTCTGTCAATAGGACAGGACATGGAGTGCAGAGGGAGCTGCTGAGCCACTCCTTCTGGATGTTGCAATTCCCTTGCTGAGACAGAGGGATTCACAGTAACTGCTGTGAGAAGGACCATTTTGCTATTTAATAAGCTGCACTGGTAGTCTAAGATTTACAATGCAAGATACTAAAGTTTGGATAACTTTGGGTGAATTCCTTTGTACCTTATGCAAGTTATCAGGAAGTAAAAAAAAGCATTAACACACTTTTGTATGAATTTCTTTTTCTCAACTGCTTTCATACATAATAGTACCACTGTAGAATTATCTTCCTCTGAGAAGTATGCTTTATGTTACTCAAACCTGTAAGTAAGGCAGACAAGTAACCATGCAATTTCCACATACGTTCTATGTAAAATAACCGTAATTGAGAACTATGCACTCCTGTGAATGAATCAGTAAAATCTTGCTAGGAGCTCCCAACAAAAAGCATTAAATATAATATATTCTTCTCTATTATTTCTCACATTTACATCCATTTCACTGAAATAAACCAGGATGTTCTTCTGCTTTCCACAGCTGACCACCTCTAAAAGTAAGTAAAAGAGTAAGAACACTGAAAAACAGTCATTAGGCACATTAGGCATTGTATGTTTCAGTGAGTAAATACCACAAGCAGCAGGATACCTTTGCACTATTTGGTAAGACAAAAAAATCCAGTGACATTGCTTTCAAAACATAGGCTTTGAATTCAAAAGGAGTTTTCAGCCTTTTTTACAAATAATCTTCTGAAGCTGAAACATAAACAAACCAATCCAGGCCAGCTGCTCAGAACTGAAGTAGGTCTGATGCAGTAAGATTGCAAAGATGTGGAACATACAGATCTCTGTACATCAGCCTCACTTCACAGCCCTCCACACAAAGGAGCATTACAGCTTGAAAAGTCTCACCCCTTGGCCACTACTCTATGTGATAGCAGACTGTAAAACAGCTTTAAGGAGGAACTGGAAATAGGCTTGGATTTTCCCTTTCTATACAATGAAGATCTGCAGGAAATGAACAATTCCCAATTTGAAAATAAACTTGTACAAAGCACAGAATCATTAAGGCATTTCTTCAAATGTGTTTATGCCGTCGTTTTAGACCACAAAAATCTTAATATCATAATCTTGAAAAAGGATAAAAGCTGATGACTCATAGATGTTTTCTCACCAAGTGAAGGAAAGATTAGTGTTTTAACAAGTACTTTAATTGAATCTACACTATTATTTATACTTCAAAGTTACACTGAAGACTGCTAACAAGACAACGGATAGAAATTATAATTTACCATTTTTAAATTTACATGTGATATGCATTGTTATTGTGCTTTGTTGCATTCTGTCTCACCTTTGGATGCTGCTGCAGTATCTACTTTCAGATACCCATTCTTTCCATCTGTCCTTTCTAAACTAGAAACAACCACTGCATCCATAAGCACTATTTCATATTTTGTATATTCTTATAGAATACAGGTAAGGTTCTCTCAGTATTATGAGATTCCTTGCACATAAATACTGAAGGACATATTTGGAAAAAGTATAAGCTATAATGGTCTTTTAAGTTCATATAATCTTATTTAGTCTTAAAATACTTCTTGAAGTTTTTCTTTACAGCACTGCACATCTCTGTGCTTACTAATACTTGCAGCAACTGCACTACTCTCACAGTTTCACTGCAGTAGCAATATTTTGCTCACCTAATGCAGGTGATGAAAGTGTTACACAGCTGTACCTAGATTGATTCTGTCATAGTGATATGACTGGCTTACATCAAAGTGTAAAGCATATAACTAAATACTAAATACTTTCATGCACAAACTGGGAAAAGAATACTTCAGAGGAAGCTATATTCTTTAAAATCCTGCTAAATGAATTACCTATTGAAGAAAGAAATGAAAATATACACAGCAAGACGAAAATGCATAGCATTAATCATCAAGAACAGAAAAAGAAATAAAAAAGCATCATATTGTAGGCATGCAAACATACACGTGCATTAGTGAACTACAAAGAAAAAAACCAGGCCAACAAACCCACTAAGGTTAACTGTTTTGTGAGTTACATTAAAGGTTAAGTATTACCACCAAAAGGAAGAATGTCCTGTTCAGAGAGATTATTTTTCCATGTGCTCTTTAGAAGTTAAAACTGTATCAATAATCATCACCGTAACTCTGCCAGTGAACTACAGCAAAAATACAATTATACTGCTTTAAATGATTTTAGAATATCTTGATTGCAATATCAGAAATTGCATCAGAATTGCTTCATTATTTCTAATGATTAAGCTCAGCTGACAACAAAGGCAGTTGTGAATGAAAACCCAAGTCCAGCAAGACAATGAAGTGGGGAGGGGGAAGAAAAGAAAAACAACCCCAAAAAAATCAGGAAGGAATGCAATTAAAGATTTGTTTTCGAAAATAATCACCTTTATGCTTTCTTGCAAGAACAGGGCTGCATGAAGACCCCCCTCCAGCTGCAAATCACAGAAAGTAACACATCAGGGCAAAGACAGAGCTAATGAAATCATGAAGGAATTTTAATAGCCACAAATGGGAAGGAAGAAAAAAACCAAAACAAAATTCAAAGCCAGGAAGAAACAGCAAACTTGTTGCTTTCAAAGTCCAAGTTTTGTTGATCATTCGCCATCAAATTATTTTTAATTTTCTATGTCACTTGAGCAAAGTTTGCTTTCAAAAACATGTTCTACATTTCCCTGCTATGATTGCTTCCAACTATAATTTACCTTCCAAAAGCAGCAATATCAAATGATCCATTAGTTCAATACAGAATCCTTACAGAAATCCAGAGACTGATTCTTTTGAAACAGGTAAGTAGCAGTTAAGAGAATTTTAAGAACATGCACTTCACTGACATGAAAGCAGATAGCTGAGTCTAACAGTTATGGATAAATTTAAGTCATGCTTTAATTTCATGCTGGTTTTGGTATTCAGCAAGGAGCTGCCAGTTAATATAAATTCTGATTAGATCAGCTTTTATGAATCACAGTTGTCAGATGATTGGTAAGAACATTAATTTTCTGAGTGAAAAAAATCTATTACCATATTTTATTTGCTTCGTGTAATCAAAAAAATCATCAACACAAACTGTAAAAAAATCCTCTGAAGTTTGTCATTACTCAGTGACTGTATATTGACTTAAAGGAAGGAGGGAAAAAACTTCTACTGTACCTGGAGAGAAAAGAAAGCCATGCATAACTTCACACATTTCATTTTAACCTTGACGCTTTCGGCTACCAGTGAGAACTAGAGTTGATGATGGATGTTTGTCTCCTTTTACTCAAACGACCAAAACCAGAGCTTACCTATAAGTTCCACTATGCTCCCACTGCGGCTCCTGCTGGCTGCTTCATCTTTGGATACACTGACCTGAGCAATGCCCCCACAGGCAGTCAGGGCATGGAGGAGTTCAGGAGGGGGTGTTCTAAAGAGCTGCTGTAGCAATTCTAAAGCTCCAGTCACAACATTATGGTCCTGGTGCTGGGTGTAGTGCAGAGTCAGTTCATAAACCTGAAAGCCAGAGGAGTTCTGGGATAAGTCTCTGAAAACAGAACATACTACGTGTCTTGTCCTATACAACATCAAATTTCAGCAGTGCATCAAAAATAACTGATGCTGGATATATCTGATCTTCACCACACTCTTCCAAGGAGAAAATGTCAATCAATTGTAGCATTTAACTGCCTTTTTGGCAGAAGTCTTTTGTTTCTTTTTATTGTTATAGAAGGAAGAATCACATCAAAGAGCACCATAGTAAGTTTTTGGCTCCTTTGGGAGCACCTACCAGGTACTGCTGATTCACTTTTCTGGGATTTCTGGTCATTACTTATCAATAATTCCAGTCACTGGACCAACTATCGCTTATCAAGATGAACAGGAATTGGAGAAGAGAATGCAGAATGTTCAATATCAAACTAATGCTGGATCAAAATTTATTTATTTTCCTTCCAATCAGTACTCTTCAGGTAATGATTACTCATATTTTACCTGTATTAGCTGTTCTGGTGAAGGTGAAATCTCTGTTTCTTTCCTTGTTACACCAAAACTGCCTTTCAGGCTGGTATCTTTCACTTGTTGTTGCAATAAAGGTATGAGATACCTCAGTGTGAGTAAAACACCCAGAATTAAAAGAGTAGGTCGATCATCTTCTACAGGAACCAACAAGCCTGGGGGTAGAAATGAAATGGCCAAATAACTGTGGTTAGTTTCAACACAAATGTTATTTCATGTAGTACAAATAATAGCTTCTTTAAACAAGAAAAAAAGAAAGAACCCCCAAACAAGAACTAGTGGCAACTTGAGTACTTTCTAAATGCAGAAACATTTGAAAATATGTATTTAATATTCCTGACAACTAATTGAGCAATGTGGGAGGATGGCCAAAGGACCTTGTCTCACCTTCCCTGTTCCTTACCTTTTTTCATGCCATAAAAACACAAAAAAAATTCTTCTTTTTTTTTTTTAAACCTGATGCTTTCACCAAGTGATCCAGACACTCTTGCTCCTCTCACCTGCCTCCTCTCTCCACTTGGCAGCTTACAGCCAAATGTAATTCCCTTGCTCACAGGCCCACTGCCATCCTAATGAAAGATATTTACACTTTGCCCTGTCCCTCAACTACTGGGAATCTTGTTCCATATACCTACCTGCTAATCACAATCAACCCCAAAGCATATTATGAACAAATATGTAAGAAAACACAACCTTTTATTCAGGGAGGGGAAAAAAAATCAGAATCAATTAATGGAGCTCCTGTTAGTGCTTTTGCCTGAATCACTGCCAGGACATTATCACATATCACTTTTAAGGGAGAAAAGTCAGTGCGTGACATTTGAATTTTTCACAGGTTCTTGAAAGCAGCAAGGCTAACACAGTAACACCTTATGTATCTGTTGGTCTCCCTTACCTCTCCTTTTGCAATGCAGTCTACATAGTAAAGAACCCCTTGTCAGTAACAAAACTGAGGCAAGTTTCCCTGAAATCCAGCACAGCCTCTCATCACGACTTGCAAAACAACCCAAATACCATGCAAGCTCCCCAGCTGAAGAAATATGAAAGCAATACCTGATAAAAAGTTGTGTGCTTTTAAATTAAAAAAACTCAATTTCTGGTCTAAGTTATAATAGAATCTATGTGGTGGTACTTCTAAAAAAGGCTACAGGGTATGTGTACACAGCCCAGAGCACAGCACTCATAGTCTCCACCTCAGACCTGCTGCACTAGCAACCAAGCTGATGAATCATGCAAGTCTTGAGATTCCCAAACCTGAGCAAGTTCTTCCAGAATCCCTAGACCTGCCCATTTTCCAACAAGCTACTTGCTTCCCGAGCTTTATCTACTTCTCTTCAACATTACTGACTAGAATTGCAAGAGACAGAGAGATACAAATAGCTTTAGAAGTATCTTCCTCTAACTTAACACAAAATAGAGAAAGAATTAGCAGTGCAACTGGTAGTCTAGGTATCCTTCCCCCTGCCTGAAAACCTCTCACCTATGGAAAGTGTCTTACATGGAAAAAAAAAAGTCATGTTACTTACACATAAAGCAAACTAATTTTTTTTCCCAAATCTTACCTAAAAGTACATTCAATAACCAGGCATAAAAATACTGTGTTCTTCGTGAATGCTGACAGATGCTGACTGCTGATCCCGCTGCCGTTCGACGGATAGTTGGGGAACTGGACTTAAGATTAGCTATGAAAGCCTTCAACAAAACCTAAAAACAAAGATACTTCACTTAACTTTTTATCAGAAGTGAATTAAGAAACCAGCAAATGTATTTTTCTTTTATTCAAAGCATTACTTCCTGTACATCAAGCAAGGGCAACTCCTGCCTTAACTGAGATGTGCAGCTGTAACACTGCTCTCTGTGCCATCTGACTGGCACTGCTGGCAGCTCCCTGTGCTGTGGGATACACCAGGGAGCCCTAGGAGGGTAAAGAAAGGCACCTTAATCTCGTTGTCGTTTGCGAAGTTGCCGAACGCTGCCATGATTTTGGGGATTGCCGCGGCCAGCGTCTCCTGCACCGACTCCTCGGGTCTCTTACTGATCCGTGTCAGACAGGGCAAGAGGTTCACCAGGTAGGGTCTGAGCAGGGCACAGGAGAAAAACCCACTGGAAATCAGAACAACTGTACACTTCTAACAGTTTTTAATTCCTACCCAAGTTCTGTGGCGTTTCTAAATCATACAGAAATGTACTTGTTAGCCACACAGAATGCAGGAAAAAAAGAAAATAGGCTTCTGAATACAAGAGAAGAATACACTTAAAAAATACAAGTCATTATCTTCACAAGTTTTCCCCCCTGTATTTCTTTAAAAGTTCTTTGGAAAGTTCATTATTAGGATGTGTTTACCTGCACTTTTGAGGCCGAACTAGATGGGCAAGCTCAGCAAATCTCCAGAGTGCAGCACGTAGACTTCTTGAAGCACCATTCTAGACAGAGTACACAACTGTCACATTTCATCATGCAACACCATTTCCTAAAAAACAACTGCCTAGAATATACAATATTTATACAATAGTGTACATTTTATTAAACAGATAAAAATGTAAGGTATCTGGAAATCATTAATTTCCTCTAGGCAAACGAAGTCAAGTCAGGTCCATGACTACCTTCACTTTTATAGCTAGTATTAGGAATTTTCTGAGCAATCCACAATGCATCACAAAAGAAAAGGAAGTATCTGAGATCTCCATTCTGCTGAAATCTGCTTAAAATACCACAGAGAAAGGCATCAACCAACAAAGAAACACTGATGATATGAGAATCTAAAAATCACTGGAACACTTGCAGAGATACAAATACAGCATAAAATTGACAGCAGTGAAGATATTCAAATAAATAACATTCAGCGTCTGAGCCGACAAAAGGAAAAATCAACATATTGATCTGTAGCACTTCATAATGGCTTGACTGCTGAAGTTTAGTATCTATTTGCCTGGTTTGATACCTTCAGTTGAGCACCTCACTTGAGCCAGAATGCCCTGACATTAGTGTCTAAATTTAGAGTACAATTCCTCAGTATTGTTGGAAATACAGAAAACTATGGAAGTCAATGGATGTCTAGCACAAAGTGTCTACCTAATGTAGTACAAACCCAACCAAAATGCTTCTCAAATTGTGTTCCTCTGAAGACAAAGCTGAGATGTTTAAAAACTGTCATTTTTCTTACTTTCCTTTGTACATCAAAGGCTTGTGGCCTTGTTAGCATGACAAGTAAAAAATACTTGCATCTGAATTACAAAATGTGCATTTCTCAGGTTCACAGCCAAACAGATTCTGGCATGGCTCCTAATGTGATCCTGATGCACAAACAAAACTCAGTCTGCTGGGTGCTCCCGTTGTACATGCTACCTCTCTTTCACCTGTCATGAATCTCAGAGCACCTTTCAAGAAGCACACATCATCTGAAGAACTAAATATTTCCTCTTACACCTGGTCATAACGTGCAGAAACTTCAGAGCAATTTCATTTATATGTTGGCTGTTTTCTGTTAGTTAGGTAATTTCCATTTGCATATCCTCTAAAATATTGCACAACATTAAAGTACAATACAGTAAGATATCCATACATGGCTCTATATCTAACAGCAAAAATGCTGTGCACATTGTTTTTGTGACTTATCTTCTAGAGTTCTATCATTCCCCACAAAACCCAAAAAAAAAAGTATCATTACTGTCTGACAAATAACACCTATATTTCCTCTCTATTCAAGCATGACTATATGTTTATAGATGCAACAGACACAATTTCAGTGATACTGTCCCAAAGACATCATTTCTCTTCTGCAGTCACAGACTTCAAAAAGGCTATTACTAAATTTCTTCCTGTGGACATAATTAAATCATGTCTTGTGGTGCCAAGAGAGATGCTTCACTACTCTTCCCTAGGCCTCTGTAAGAAGCTGTAAGTGCACATCCCACCTTCCTAAAGCAGCTCTATCAGGTTACTTCAAGTCTTGATCAAGCAATTTTTCCAAGAGGTTATGTCAATTAAGAAGGTCACTGTCCTCCATCTACTTTTCACCACCTTTTTGGTTCAAGCTATTCTTTTCAGCTTAGTCAGTGGAGCAAACATCATGAACATGCCTTATTCCTTTGGGTGGGGAGTCACTAAGGTTAACTCAAACTGCTGTTCACACCAAATGCTCACACATTTTCTGCCAGATAAGCTTTCAGGAGTGGTTAAATCTAAACAATGGGGCCAACAGTGAGGAATTCAGTAGAATAATACATTAAACAGTCACAAACACTTCTAAAAGGAAGCTTTGACCTTGATCTTAAAAGACAAATTATTAAATTTACACTAATGCTACACTCCAATACACAAAAACACATGCTAAATACCACATATCAGAAGGACATGAAAGAAAAATCACTCACCTTTTTAATCTCTTTATATAGTTCTAACTGTAACCTGGGAAGATTGGAATCCATCAAAGCCTGCAATAAAATGCATTGAGAACGTATTCTATCAGAGGAAGTGCTTTACAGGAACAAAGTTACACTTGTAATAAAACAGCTTCAAATAAGGCACAGAACTATCTAACAGTCCCTATATTTGCTATAACTACGAAAGTGATAAATACTGAGAAGTGACACCTTTATCCTTCACACAAAGGTGGACAAACTCCACAAACTAACAGTTTTTTGCTGTTAACGTTGACTGGTTTATCCACTCTACCTTCAAAAGGCCATATGGGATCAGACTACAAGCAGAGCCAACCTATTGTGCTTTTTGGCAATCATCAGAACAGGTAGTCATGAACAGAATATTAAAATACAAGAACAGTACTCACAAGCAGCAAAAAACATTCCCTGTTATACACTCCCACTGTCAAGTAGGCTCCTACTATTTCTCAGACTGTAGCTGTATTTGTACCACTGCTTTAAACAGCCCTCAAAAACCCCTTCCTTCATGCATCAGCCTATGTTCTGCATCCATTTAGTACCACAAGGTGTTCTGCATACCAGAAGTGTCACGTCCCAGGACCCAATCAAGCATACAGCAACAGAGCACACACTGTAGTTTGAACCTGCAGCCTGGCTAAAAACCAGCACATGTGAAATGAAAGTAAGCACCAAGAAGCAGCAATTTTCTGCTCACCTCAACTCCATCATTCCCTATCTTTAAAGTATCAGAGAATAAAAGGATATGAAAACTTTGTATACATATGGTTACCCTTTCTCCTCTACTTTTTTTCTTGTGTGTGCTACAATCTATGAACATTTCCACCAGATGAGATGAGACCTTCATACAATGTAAAATGCCTACACTGTGGATTCATTCAGTGCTATAATGTTTAGTATTTAATTTTTTAATTCCTTGTCCAATAATTTATTAATTTCTAATTTTCTAACTGCCTTCCTGAGCACCAACACATCTTCACAGGATTACTCATGATGACTACAAAATCTGATGGCACACACTGAGCTAGAGGCCACAACTGCTTCAGCACAGTCAGTGAAGTGCCTGTGGCTCCTCCAGAGCACAATTTCCCCAGCCTAAAATTGTATGCTCCAAAACTCCATTCACCCCAAATATACCAGTCATTACAATACCTTCCCCAGAAAAATCTTACCTGGGTTGTATCCTTATCCTAACATAAGCACCCCAACTATAGACTGCAGATACCTAGATGACAGCAGGTAGGATTTACTTCACAAAACTTAGTTTTTATGAGAAGTTCTCTGTCTCTATATATAAGGACATCAAGAAACACAAAAAGGCACCAGCTACTATTTGGCTTCAAGGCAAAGCTGTCCTTAGAACGCACCCAACTGGAGGAACTCTTTTTGCTAATGTATACCTGTATTTTTAGCAGGCTAGAATTGAAATGTCATCACAACTGGAAAAAAAGCACAGTCAGCTCTAAATTACTACAATAATAAATTTCAAATACTGAGACCAACTGCACTGCAATCTGTGTGAACAGTCCCACCAGTATCATTAGCACAGAGAATACCACAACATCGTGCATCAGCTTCAGAAACATGACAGGTTGACCTTACCCACAGAAACCTGGAAACTCCCAACTTGGTATTTTTTCTTTCAGAAGAATCACCAAGGTTATTTAAATTTTGAGCCATTTCTGTTGTCTATGAGGTTCTGACAGGTAAGTGTAGTGATGCTTAAAGATGACTTACAGAGTGTTTATCTAAAGTTATGTGCTCAGCCTTGTCTGCACAGAAGTGTTAGTTTTTTAATTATGCTAATGAGCATAAACTCCAGACAGACACACAGTTACACAAGTAATGCTTACATCTATATTCTTATACTTCAAGAGAGAAAACACAAAGCATCCAACTAGCAAAAGAATTAGCCTCTAAAAATGCTCGAGGTACTAAAAAGGCTGAACTTTGACTAAAATGCAAACTCAGGGGCCCAACACCTCTGCTCCATTTATCACATGCAGCACTGGTACTTGCACAACCAAAAATAAAACTGCACATCTTTTTGTCTCTGCATTTATACACAAGTGTTTGCCTAAGTTGCTAAATTGCTCCCACACAGCATAAAACACAGAAACAGAATACAAAGTACAACCAACTTCCATAACAGTCTGATACACCCATGTGTATGGAATATCACAACTGTTACCATTTCAGAGCTGTGACCAACTGGCAAGCTTAATGACTGACAGAAGACTCCATCATTTAAAATCAGTCTAATCTTTAAAACAAAACAAACTACCATACAAACATTTGGGAAATATCTTTTTTTTCAAGTTTTTCAAGTTATCCTGAAACATGCCAGAAAGCAACAATATCAAATTGAGAATTTATGAGGTAAATTTTATACAAAGCCTACTTAAGACTTTCATGGAAAGTAGGAAAAAAGCTTGCATTCTTTAGAAAGGTTTCAGAGCAGCTTTTAAGCAAATTGAGTTAAATAATAATGTATGCATTCCATGGAGTGCTCTCCCACAAATGGAAAAACATTTAAATCAAAGTGAAAAGAGCAAAGTGCTACAGGGCAAAACAAAAAAGCAAAGCACTTGCACTTCCTCATTCCCTATCATTATGGAACACACCACACCATCAGTAAGCCTTCTCCATAAAACTTTCAGCCACAAGCTCAATCCCCAAAACTTAATTCATTCAGATATCAATGTTCAGTTTGCTTGCCATTACACACCTCTTCATGCTAAAGAAAATTATTATTTGCATATTTCTAAAGCACTTAAACTTTGCATCAACTAGATTATTTACGCAAGTATATAACACTGTCTTAAAGTTCAAGTATTTCAGAAAAAAAAAAACCAAAAAAAGGGAAGTGAAGACAAGCCCATTTTGGAAGCAGCAGCTCACACACATTACTCAAAAACTTCATTTTAAGGTACTTTGAATCAAGATTTAGACCTTGCCTGACCTCCTATGAATGCCCATCTGCTGTTCTCCAACAAGCTCTTCATTCTGGATCACAGTAGGGGAATAAACAACCTCCAGAACACCATATTTATTCTAATTACTGCCTGAAATCTCCTCCTCCAAGTCTCAGCAGATCACACTACCTTTCAATCAGCTTTTTAATAATATTTTTATCTTTCCTCATGCTAAGTGTCTTTATGTTTACAGAACAATAATAGGAGTATTCCTCCCACACAACACAATGATTTCAGAAAAGCCCACATTCCTGTTTTGGTTAACTCGAAGAGAACAAAGTTAATGAACAATTGAAGACAAGAATAGATCAGAATGATGAATCACATAAGACAAGTTAAATATGTTGATCTGGGCATAAAAAGCTCACCTAAGAGAGAAAAAGCACATACAGAATTTAGTAAAGAAGCCTACTTAGCCTCTTACATTGTGAGATGTTATCAACAGCAAGAAAAGCAACTATAAGAACATCAGTGTGAATTCAGACAGGACACTGCATCAAGAAGGGACAAAATCTGATAGTAAAACTTCTTACTTTAATAACTTTATTAAGGCATTCATCTGCAACCATCCGGACATCAGATTCTGCATCCTCACTGCAGAGGAGAAAGAGCTCCATAGCAATGCCCAGCAGCTTCTGAAATTCTGGAGAATTTCTAAATAAACAAACAATAGAAAATTACAATGTGCACTATGAAAAGGAAACACCAATGCTGTTTTTGAAGAGGTTTTACAATCCAACAACATATATATTATACACACATATATAAGAGGAGAAGACATTCAGTGTGTTAAAGCATTTCATTAGGAGTTGGGAGATCATTTTCCTGCTCTTTCCTACATAACCTGGTAAAGTATTTGACCTCTGTGACTAAGTTTTTTTGCCTGCAGTAGAAGGATAATGCCTACTGCACCATCAGGTAAACAAAAGTACTTCTTAGATTTTGGGTTGGTTAAAAAAAAATCATGCCATTTCAGTTTTAAATAGAAGTTCACCATTTAGAACCAGCAATTATCAGGAATCCTCCCAAAAGCTCACACTCCAAAGCTGTTATTCATTATAATGCAATAAATTAAAGACATTGCCTTACCTCAGTGACTGAGCAACTATGTTTTCACATATTGTTAGACAATGATTCACTCGATCTTTCTTGGTAGCTGAAAGTTCTTTCTTTCTAAAGGAAGAACACAATTATAATGAGTCTTAGATAAGAGTTCAAAAGTGACCATTTAAACACTCTTGCTAGAGTAGTGTCTCATCATCATGCAAGAAAAAGATGCACTTTCTGGTCACTAGATAAACAGCTGTACACCTTTAGACCCAGGACTTCCTCTGCCAACTGTGGCTGAGAGCATGCAGGCACACAAGAAAAGGAAAGATACAAACTTAGAAAAAAACTGAATCATTTAACAGGGAATATCACATCAATTCTGCAACTTTCACTGAGAAAACACTTGGGAAAGAAAATGGAAGAATGAAGAGGAGTAAAGGGAATGGATGGAAAAAATGAGGCAGTCCTAGAACAAATAAAAGAAACTCATAGAAATAAAAAGGTTGGGGAAAAGAAGCCATGAGAACAAAAGATACCACTTCTGAAAAGACCCTCCTCCCACATAACACCACCTTAGACTTTTTTTGCCTGTCAATGTCTTGAAACTTTGAGTTCTATTAAATGGACCGTTTTGCATCTGAACTGCAAAGGATGACAAAGCAATCCTGTCCTATGCACCACATTCCTCCAAAACATAAAAGCTCTAGGTGCAGTCTGCCCACGGAGAGCAACATCCCTACTGCAACACTGGGTATAGCCCAGGAAGGGCCAAGCTGAGTGTACAGCAAAGAGAACAAAATGCACAGAACCAAAGAACGTGCATCTACAAACAACGCAGAGCACAATATGGAAAGCTTCTACTTTGCAAAATGTGTTTAACATTCAGTTCAACATGATGCAAGCTCTTGGAATAGCAGCTCTTCCCTGCTCCACCCCCAACAAAGGAACTGAAAAAAGAGAGCGAGACAGACTCCCAACCATGACTGTGAAATTTCATTTCAGCGTGCAGTCTCTCCTACTCCCAACTCCACTGACACAGAACCACTTCTAGGAAAGCAGATGTCACTTTTAAATAATTAACCAATAGCAATACTGGAGCAAAACCACACATCCAAAGGTATCTCTCCTAAGTCTGTTTCACAACAAGGAGTTACCAGCTTGTTCACTCACATTCACAGAGAATCTTCCCTTTTGTTTTCCAAGTGAAAACTTCTCATCTGCATTTTTAGTATTTGATTTTCTGTCTTAGCAAAAGATAGCAAAGATCATGAAACAGCAAAACAGTGTTTCTGAACTAGAAGTTGGAAAACAACATGAGCAGCCTTGAGTTACATTAATGTCATTAACACTACATTAAGGACCAACAGCAAGTAGCCAATAAGCACATTAAATTAAGCTAACTCAAAATACAGTGTTAGTCAAATGGTTTTTTAAGAATTACACTGCATTATTTAAGAGCTTTAGTTCAAATAAGAGTACAGGTCTTCCAAAAAAAAGTTACTCTTTGCCAGTATCCCTGTCCTTTTTCTTCCACCAGGCTAGAAGTGAGGGGTTCAAAAGTCTATGTTCCCAAGATTTCAGTTTTTCTCACAAAGATCCTGTCATCTCACCCCAAAAATACTTTCTACTTTTACGGAATAGCTCTGAACAAAGCCATTTTTTCTCTTAGTTTAGCAGCATTTTATTTAGGCAGGCTTCAGCACTCCTCAAAGAGGATCTCTTCTTGGACTTAAGACACTGGCAGAATACAAGCAGACAACCTGAATTTGTTCATGACACAGAGTCTTTCTCTGCATCTTGAAAAAGCACCAGAGTCTTCAGCAGTATTTCAGATCATCTCTAATAAAACACAAAATGCTCCCCAAGATATCCAACTGCACCACCAATGTGAGCAGGCACCTCAGACAATGATTAAATCATTTCAACTGCCATGATAATTTTACCCAGTATTTCCAATCTCTTATGAACACCAATTTCAGTACACATTCAAGGCAAACACAGAACAGGAACATCTGAACTTGCCCTTAAGCTCAATATTTCAGATACAAGACACATTAAAAACATTGCTGACAAAGACTACTTTCAGAATAAAGTTCTTCATGATCTACACATAATATAGCCCTGAGCAAGGCAGGCAGTGGTGTTCAATACTGCTCAGACAAGTAGCGATCAATCTCTTGGGCAAATTTCTGTAAACAGAGAGCTCAACTAACACATAATCGACACCTGGCTGAAATGTCACTTAAAAATTAAAAAAGGCCTGGCTAGAGAAAATGTAACTTCCAAAAAAATAATTTAAAGAAATGAAAAGTGGAAGGAAAACACTTAATGTACATCATGTACATGCACACATTTTCTGTGCCTACAGAGGGAGAAGGGTAACAGAACAGTATCAGAGAGAGCACACATGACTTTTTTATTTTAGAACACCAAACAAAGCTCTATTCAGAAGTATCATGAAGTCCCCAGGCAAAGAGCTGATGAGCATACCCAGGGGGCAACAACAGCATCACACATTTGATGAATCAGTCACACATATCTGATGAGTGACAGAAGGCAGGAGATACTGAAGTAGCAGTTACCTACAGGAAAGCTCCATCTCACAGCAGAGCAGTTTAATCTGCTGCATACTTCCACAGACCAGGAACATTAATAAACAACATTAAAAAACCAGCAAGCCCAGGTAATTTTGCCCTTTGAGTGCTGATGAGCTGACTACAAAGAGATGCAGCTCATGGATGCTGGTTTTTACTAAACCTTGAAATCAAGGATATGTGAAGAGTACAGAAGTTCTAAAGTTGAGCCAGAGAATAATAAAAAGGGCTTGACATTAACCTTGAGAAAAATAACAAGAAAATAAAAACTATTCTTTTAATAACAGATGGAAATATGAGTGGATCAAGAAATAAAGTCCAAATATGGGGAACACTGGAAGGAGGATGTAGTATTACAGATGATGATGGGTTGTCAAATTAACTAGAACTAGTCTACCACACACCCTAGAAATGGTAACTCCAAAAAACCATCAAGGAATCACCACTGACAAGCAGGGCAATAGGCATTATCCACATAGTTCATGTGGTCTTCAGTTAAGCAAAAAATTAATTATGCCTCCATATAGCACTGATCAAACCAATCTACAACCACAGCTTCAGGCAAACATAAAAGATCCAGAAAAATTAAAGAGTATAGAAAAAAAGCGTTTTGTTGGAGAGTACTTGGGCTTTTGCAGTACCTTTTGTTGTAAAGGTAATGGCTAGAATCAAATGTAAGAAAAGAGATTAAAAACAATTGCAATAAATGACTATTAGAATAAATTGACAAGTAAAAAGAAGCCACTTATAGATTCATAAATCAAACTCTGAATTTTTACATCATACTAGTAAAATTTTAAGTTAGTGGGAGCTTTGTGATCCAAAACAAAACACCCAATTTCAAACAAAACTGAAGAGTCTGGAAGAGCTAAAATTATATACAGAAGAAAATTGCTTGCCTCAGCAGAAGTGTATAGAAGCAATACATCAGAGAGCTCGAGTTAAGTTTACACAGAAGGGGGGAAAAAACCCAACAAGAGGTAAGAGAGAGGTGGCCAGAGACTGACATCTGACTGCAATGCAGAATATAAGCATAACACATGATTATTCCTGAATAAAATCTCTTGAAACAGAAAAAGCTCTTACCTTCCTGGTAAAAGCCTGGATTTGATAATTACTTTAATGAAAAAAGGCAGGGTATCAATATTATCAAAAGTTCGGGAGTCACTGTCTTACAATGAAGTGAACAAAAATGTTTATATATGTTATATAAACAATTCTTCTCTACCCCAATCTCTCTGATTTTAGACTATTTCATAGCAGGAGAAGGTCCTCAACAGGATGACAGAAACTCACCACACAGAACCACCAAGTATTTAAGTGTTATTTCCAGAGAACCACAATGAAGATGAACACTTCTCCCCAAACACAATTTTTTTCCAGTCTATTATAAACAGGAAAAAATAAATGTAGATAGTGTTGTGAATTACATTCAAGATGTCACCTGCTATTTCACTAAAAGTTTGGGAAGCTTCAGCAAAGGCTGCCACAATAGCTTTTCACTGGCTTTTATGAGGCTCAGTGCTGTCACTGAATTTGTACAGCTCCTGGGGGCATGCAATCCCATCAGCTTTCTGGAAACAGCCTATTTTTAAACACAAAGAAAAGTCAACAAGGACAACTACAACACTAATTTTTTTATGTTTACAGTAGAATATGCCTAAATTTGGACCCTCAAACCAAGCCTAATACCTCTCAGCAATCATCACTAATAATTTTCAGGATTTTATTGTGAAATACTATGATCCCTCTCATCAGTAACTTTCAAGACAGTTTTTCAACTGCACATAGGGAAGACCTGAAATAGATGTTCATCCACGTCCCACAATGTACTAGCACAAAAAAATGCACAAAATAGAGCAATTATTTCATGTGAACCGGTAAGACATCTAAAAACAATTCACTCATGAAGAAGATGAGCTTTATCAGCTATTATGCACCAAAAGTGGAAAAATGCACTGAGATTGTTTGAGACAACACTCTACAAAGAGAACCAGCACCACCCGTGATAATTTAGTTGGCAACCGTGTCAGAAAGTGCAGTGGGAGCAGGTGGCCAAGAGCCCAGTGCCACTGCTTCATTTCCTCTGCCAATGCCACAGCAAGCTGCCAAGTTCGAAGTTACCTGCTCCTCAACCCTTCTGCTGCTCCCATCTCCCCTATAGCTGGAGAAAAAGCAAGAGTGTGAGTCATGTCTTTATCCCGTAAAAACCTTATTGCCTTCACACCTGCTCAATAAAAACTATTTTTAGTGGATGCAAATGGAAGGGGCAGCACTGTAGTACTGAACAGCTCCTCGCCCCTGTCCTCCAGTAATGCCTCCCAAAGGGTATCAGGAATATTTAAACTAATCCCTCTTAGGTCTCTGTGCAGTAAGTCACAGAACAAGATCTTAAATGAAGTTTGTCACAAGCAGAGATTCACAACAATGCCTTTCAAAAGAATCAGAGCTCAGACTTCAACTCTAAACTTTCAATTCATAAACACCAAAACTTGTTTTTAACTTCAACATGAAATGTCAGGGCACTGTTCTGATAAGAAAGAAGAAAACCAACTGAACAACAATCAACACTTAAAGATATGGAAAGTGAAAAACAGCAGAATAAAACTTCCCTCGCTCAGCCTTGAATCCTCATTTCAAGAAAAGTGCATAATCAGCTGGGGAGTTCAGCGAAAAGACACTCGCGTAGAAAGAGTCAAGTACAGAAAAAAAAGGTCTCAGAGGGAGGATTTATTTCACGAGTTATCAGAAAAGAAAAGGCTGAAAGTAGTGCTTCAAGTTATCCTTAAGGGTTTTTGTCTTTTTTGCAGCCCTGATCTAGGTGACAATACGGTTTTCCTTCCTAGGACCAGCCTGTGAAACCCACAGCACGGCTGCACCTCCCGTTCATTAGCCACACTGGGGAATTTTCAAGCGCACTTGCCCAGAAAGTTACTCCACGCTCAAACTTCGACAGAGAACCCGACAGCAGCACCCGACACGGGTGCGGGAGCCGCCTCCTGCCAGGGACAGGGCAGCGCCCGGGCCCGGCTCGGGGCTCTCCGCGGGACCAGAGCCGGGGCGGCCGGGCCGGACGGGAGGTCGGACACGCGTGTCGGGAGCCCCCCAGGCCCGGGCGCGGGTCACTCACGGTCTCTGGAGCGGCTCCTCGGGGAGGGCAGCCGGGCCCTGCTGCTGCTGGAAGGAGCGCAGCGACTCGAAGGCCTTCGTCAGCTTCTCCATGGTGGCCATGTCCGCTCCGCCCGCGCCGGCGGCACCGGCCCGCGCTCCGACTCGCCCTCTCAGGGGTTTCTGGAGGGTCCGAGTGCTGTCCCGCTCCCGCTGCCGCTGCCCCGGGCTCGCTCCCGGCGCTGTGCCGGCGCTCTCCCGGCCCGGGCCCGTCACAGCCGCGATGAATGGGGCGGGCGCCGCTCGGGGCCGCG